>CBVK0100393330.1:0-10128 GCA_900067695.1 Picea abies | reverse complement strand
CAAGTTAGCAAGAGATTGATTAGAGAATTAGTGCAAGACTGTATGGAGGACTGATGCTACAGCAGCTAGAGACAACAACAAGGTCATCACAAGTGGTTGATTTTCTTCATGCATGAGCAAGTGTGTGTGTCAGAGATAGGAGCCATCGAAAGGAGAGCTATGACATCAATGCTCAGGTTGTAAGTTTCACTTTTAATTAATTCAATACAACAATATGTCCCTTTCCCATAAAGATGATGTCACTTTATTACATAACTCCTTGATCATATGTATAGACTAGTTATTGAATATATTAATCTGCCTTTACTTCGATTGGTTTGTTCTGCTGTGATCTGAATGGGACGAGAGAATTGGAGCAAAGCTTGGAACAATAGAGATCTAAGGAAAGCGTTCATAAGGTATGTTCATAACCCTTATCTCTTAGTTCATTCAATAAGCTAGATCTAGGGAAAGTGTATTATTTTGCTGTTTTGTTCTAGATCCAGGTGGATCTAGGGAGATCGGTTTGTGTCCGCACTCACGGATTTATCCTATAACAAAATTGGCGACTCCACTGGGGAACTATCCCTTTTTTCTTTATGGTTTTTGAGTTTTTGTGTCCATTTGCTCTATTTGCATTTTTCTCTTGATTTGTCAGTCTCTGAGTCCTCAGGATACCCTGAGAGACCTTCTGGGTCTATAAGCCAGTTTGAATTTTGCTTGTTCTTTCAAAATTTTCATTAGTTTCAGGGATTCTCACACCGTGTCCATTGACAGCCTGGGAGAACCTTGAAAGTTCACACTCTGCATATATATTCCAATGCGAACAGTTCGCATGTTACATCAAAGTGGCCTGCGAGAACACTATCTTCTCGCACTGTGTTCCACACTGGCCTGCGAATAGATTTTTTGAAATTTTTGAATTCAAGTTTTGACTTTGTCAACTGCTCATATCTGTTGATTTACACCTTTTTGGCTTACTGAATCAGTGACTTACATATCTTTTGCTTTAGTTGGCTTGCTGGAACTGATCTAGGGTTTCTAGGTTTTTCTTGCCTTTGAAGCTTGACTTTCATTTCTTAGCTCTTGTTGGCATTTTCATTCTCTTTGACTTCTGGATTTGAGTGTATCTGGCCAGCTAAGAACCAGTGTTTGGTTGAGAGTTGAGCGTTTGGTGTTTCTCTTGTGCTTGTTGGTTCGAAAGGACAATTTTTCATTTGCATTGAGAATCTCCTTGGTTTGCTTTTGTTTTTGCTTTCGTTGAAAGTATTGGATTGGGTTGTTTGTTTAGGTCTTTATAATTTGGTTTTCTTTTCTCATTAATTAGAGTTCTTCTTGGAAAGTGAACTGCATGTTTTCTTTCAAGAGTTTGTTTTTGCCTTTTCAAAAACATTGAAAATCAAGTTTTTAGAGTTTGTTTGAAAAAGGACATATGGAAATTGTTCATTGAAATTTGATTGTTTACATTGGCATCTGAATGGAAATTGAGCATTGCACTTGCATTGTAGTATTGAGATTGATTTGGAAGATATTCTCTCTCCCGTAACTAGGATTCATCGAATGAAAAGAATTATATTTCATTATATCCTTGCATTATTTGGGTCAGAGTCACACATCATGAGTTTCATTTCCGTTACCTTTGAGTAAACAACAGCCTGTAAAAACATTATGTAATATTAAAATTGATCTAGTAACTCTTTTTTAGGGCTCTTTTACACCAACATTTAGCTAGGCTAGTGCTTTGGAGTAGGAAGAGAGACACACTCTCCAAAAGCTCAAAAACACACAATAGTATCTTGAGTTAGGAAGTGTAAAATTCCATTGGTAGCATATTGTCTTGGGAAGCCCTTCTAACACAAGGGTCAAGAATTAGGTCACATTGGTGTTGGCAGAGTTACTAACCCTGCTTTGTTGGAATCGGTGTAGATATTGCACGTATTACGGGGGTCACTCCGAGGTATACCCACAATTATGAGTGGAAGCCTTTGAGTTGATTTCAGGCTAGATATTGTGCCTTTGCGTGTGGATCAGACTGACGACTGTTTCCCCAGGTTGTACTGTTGTTTTTGGTGACCTTAGTGGCTTATATCTCTAGGTTCTTACCCAAGGTGACTGTGGAGGGGAAAGTCTTCACGGTACCTGGAATCGACGTTGATCAAACTCACTCGGGCTCCTTGGAGGGTATACCCACGATTATGTGTGGGAGCTTGCACTAGGGCATAAGTCTGTTAAGCAGGTCGTCAACGTAAATTTTCCATCTTAGCCCCGCCCCTTCTCGTCTCTTTTTTGCGATGTTGGATTTCATCACCAACTAGTGGCTTCGATATTAGAAGGTATTGTTTGCTTGGTGATTGCTTCTAGATTTTGTTTACTAGGGTGTGTTGTTTGTTTCTCGAAGTTGACGATAGGATTTTCATTGGGGAGTTGGTTACTTGTTTACAATTGCTCCCCCACGACGTTCACGTAGGATGCAAGGTTTGTCCCCGGAACATCCGGAAGCTTCACAACCTTTGCATACAACAACACCTGAGGGTACCCCTGAGGACTCTCCTCATCCGGGTGAAATTCCCCTTGTTACTCTACCACACGTGGACATCAGTGACGTCCCAGAAGTTTTTACACCACCTCCACAAGTAGAATCCAATGATCCTCTTGTTGATTTTTGAATAACCCATACTATAGAGGACTATCACATTTGTCGTGGTGAATGACCTGTTGGATGATTAAATCCTTCTGAAGAAACCATTGTTACATCCTCAGAATCAACTGTTGGGCCTTCTCACGGTGTAGTGGGCCAAGATCCTTTTTGGTCGGGTGATTTCCGACGAGTCTTGTTTGGTACTGAGTCAACACCTGTCTATGAAATCAACCCTCCTATGTCTCTTGAACCAGAGACTACACCAGAGACTACCACTTATCATTTTGTTATTCCTCCTGAGATGGCCCATCTCGGAAATACTACGAGTGTCCAAACCGGAATTACTGCAACTACTCTTACTCCTATCAATACCCAGCGAACTCCTGAGGCTAATCCGAATTTACCTCCTAGTTACCATGCGCTGAATCCTTTGTTGAATGTTTCCCATCCAACACCCCCACAAAATCCAGCTAGTTCTCCAGGTGGTCCTCAGTTTCCTGGGCATCCTATTCCCGGTTTTATCCCGACACTCCCTCAGTTTCCTACTGGAAATCCTAATACTAGTAGCACTATCCTGACCGTTGCACCTAATGTATAGATTCCTGTTGGTGGACAGAGTGGCACAGTTCTGTTTCCTTTTCCCTTTCCCGGACATAACACATTTACTACACAACCTACGGTTGGTACACAACTTCCGGGTGGAACTGTCCCTTTGATAGGGGGACCAACCTCACCTTTAGGACAAAACATACCTCCTGCGTTGGCCCAGTATTGGAATCAACTTATGCAAAAATTTCCTCAAAATGCTGGAGGGCAGAAAGCTGTACCTACTATAGGCAAACCATATCTAGGTGTGAATAATCCTATTTGGGGTTCGGGTCAGACTACTCAACCTCAAGTCCCTACTCAGACTCAAGGTCACAATCCTTGGGGTTACTATCCTATTCAGCCACCACAGAACTAGCCAAGGTCTTCCCTCTGGGGGAAGACTGCATACGGTCCCACTGGTCTATCGATAGGGCTTCCACCCCAAAGTCACTAGTATTCACAAGTGAATCGGAAGTTGTCTTTTCTTGCTACGTTGGATCTGCCAGATTTGTCTAGGATTCTTAATGATCCTATTCATCACTCTCCCCAATGGCCTGCTATTCTTGCCAAGCTTCCATCGGATATTCCAAAATTCGATGGGAAGGTGGGAGAAGACCCAAATAATCATGTCATGACTTTCCATTTGTGGTGTTCGTCCAACTCATTGATGGACGACTCCATTCAACTGCGTCTTTTTCAACGAACTCTTACAGGTGCTGCTGCGAAGTGGTACATTGAATTACCATGAGGTTTCTTTTCGGACTTCAACACCCTTGCAATGGCTTTCCTAACACATTACCAGTTACCAATTCGTTATGATACTGGAACTGATATTTTAACCTCCTTCAAACAAAGCTCGAGCACTCATATATCTGATCATATTCATGAGTGGCGACGGAGGCGACGTCTCATTAAACTTGAGCTTCCCGATTAGTTACTGGCAGAATGGTTTACAAAGTATTTTGTAAACAAAATTGGTAAAGACATTGCTATGGGCAGTGTTGTCACAGAAGAGCAGGCTATTAGTCGTGCTCAGTATCTTGATCTCGTTTATTCGCAAAAGGGAACCTTGTATGATTTACTACCTGATTTACCTCGTCCTGGTACTTCAAGCACTTCTGCTACTCCAGCTACCTCGCATGCAGCTGATGGTGTGATTGGTTACACTCATAGCCACTCTCATTCTGTTTCCACTGCAACCCCTAAATCCAATTCTTCTAATGTTCAAAGTGCTCCGTCTCCTACTCCTCCCGCCGGTAAAACCTCCGAAGTGAACGCTGTTCAATCTACGCTGATCGGTAAGCTGAGAAAGCATTGACTTTGTCTTTTGGCGTTGTTTAAATTTTGAAGAATCTGAGAAATCTTTGAATGAATTCCATTCGGGAGCATGTGGTGGTCATATGTCTGGGTATGCTACTGCCCAGAAAATCTTACGTGCAGGATACTTTTGGCCCTCGTTGTTTAAGGACTGCATCACTGCTATTCAGAAGTGTCATGCCTGCCAAACTTATAATCAGAAGATTCGATCGCATCCTTCTCCCCTTCATCCTGTAGTCTCAGTAGGTCCTTTCGCTAAATGGGGCATTGATTTCATGACATGTCACCCTCACTCAGCCGGGGGGCATGGTTACATTATTGTAGCTGTTGATTATTTCACAAAGTGGGCCGAGGCAATGCGGACATTCGACAATACTGGGAAGACTGCAGTCTTATTCCTTTTCAACCATGTCATCACTCGATTTGGTGTTCCTCAGGCTATCGTTACCGATCACGGTAGTCATTTTAGAAATAATATGATGTCTGAACTTACAGAGAAGTTGGGCCTTCGTCATGATAGCTCAACACCCTATTATCCACAGGCCAATGGCCAGGTCGAAGCCATCAATAAGGTTCTTATAACTATGATTCAATGGATGATAGGAATCCATAAAACCAGCTGGCACACAATGTTATTTTCGGCATTGTGGGCATATCGGACATCTGTTAAGTCTCCCACAGAATTCATGCCTTTTCTATTAGTTTATGGCATGGAAGCCATTCTGCCAATAGAATGTGAAATACCATCTTTGAAGTTAGTTGTAGAGCTCTTACCTAATACTTCTGCCAAAGAGGAACGTCTGTTGTATTTGATGCGATTAGACGAGACTCGCCGTGACGCTACTCTTGTAATAGAAGCCCAGAAGAAACATGTTAAGGCGCAGTATGACAAGCATGTCAAACCTCGTGTCTTCTCTGAAGGAGATCTTGTTCTTCTGTATGAACAAGATAAAGATGTCTTAGGAGATGGGAAATTCGAACCAATGTGGCATGGGCCTTACATTGTTAGTAGAGTGTTGGAAAAAGGAGCATATGAGCTAGTGGATTATGATGGAGTACCTTTGAGTGAACCCAGGAATGGGTTGTACTTGAAGAAGTATTATGCATGACACATTTGTGCATGAGTACTTGTATTTTATGTATCATACTGAGTGTGTGTTACTTTAGTTTTTCTTTTGACGTTATTTGGTCTCTACCATTACGTGACGTTGTGTTTGATTTCCAGATGTCGGAGTATTCGCTACCTTATATTGGCTTTGCTGACGGTGCTAGCCGTAGTACTCGGAACCTAGCTTCCGCTGCATGGGCTATCTATGCCCCAACAAATGAACTCATATCTCTACGAGGTATATGTCTTGGCCAAGCAACCAACAACATCGTCGAGTATAGTGCCATTATTGAGTTATTGATTGATGCTATCTCTCTTGGAATTCGTCATTTGATTGTTTGACTTGACTCGCAGTTGGTAGTACTACAGCTCAGTAATGTATATTCTATTTGAAGTTCTACTTTATTAAGGGTATATTTGCAGATTCGCCTCTTGGAACGACATTTTGATCATATTGAATATCAATACATTCCGAGAAGTCTTAATACATTAACAGATGCTTTGGCTAATTATGTATTGGACAAACATTTAAATCACTTATAAATCAAACACATTAAAATGTACAATAAGTCGGTAGAACCCATGTATATATAACGATCAAAGTTTGTTTTTACAAAATGGTTGTCCGAAGACCAAAATATCAAAATCGAAGCTCATGGCTTCTACATAATGACATCAATGATGTTCACGATAGCACACTAATGTCCTAGCCACTCTGCGGAGCAAGCGACCCATAGAGGTAGAGACTCCCACGGTGTGACGCTGATCGCGTCGTGGGATCTCCTCCAGAGGCATATCTGGAACATCGGCCATGAGACCCTCTAAGTTCTGCTCCACTGTCAGATAGTCCTCGGCGTACTGTGGAACTGCAACTGCTGCCTCTCCTTGATGCTGGACAAGAGAACTACCAACAGGTCTATATGTGCCAACATCTGTGTTATCAACAAAAAATTGGTGTTAGTCTTCAGATAAAACTATAAAACAAAAAACATTTATATATGTTAAAAATCCAAAAACATTTAAAACCTTGAAAAATTTGTGTACTTCTTACCGATGTCTCCCCACTGTGCATCTTCAGGAAGTGAAAGGTTAGGATCACCGTGAAAATCCAAGCCAGCGTATGCATAATCTTCTACCATCAGCACCTGGCCTTGAAGCCAGTCGAAGAAGAGATCGTCATACCTGATGATCGGTCTTGCCACATGTCTAGCCATGAGTTGACACCATCGTAACATATGTGGATCCCTAGGACCCGGAAAGTGCCACTCAGCCTGAAGCCTAAACACTGGGACCCTCTCACAGAAGAAGGACACCAACAATGATCCATATTCGAACTGTTTTAGATCTCCATGCCTGCATTTGGTCAGTTGTTTTTTGAGATTGTGTAAAAATGCGTCAGCCCAGTTGAAGACTCGGGGCTCAGTACACTCGATGGCATACTGAAAATAGCTCTGCAGAGCCATATGTGGGGCAGCACTTCCTGCCATCCGAGCGATAGTGAAGAGAATGGTACAGAGAGTTATATCAGTCACTCCCCAAATGGCCACTTTTCCTTTTTGTCGTTCAGCCTCAGGCACGTAGTACTCCTGGTAATACTCACTCATTTTTAAACCACCCCTTCAGCTACCAGTCAAACTGACATAGGACCCTCGCCTGGATAGCCTAATCAAGAAATAGATGTCCTCAATGTCGATAGTCAATGTGTGAGCTCCGACATTAAAAACCTGTTGATCAGGATCCCACATCCGGACTAAGTGTTCTAGCAATCGAACTTGGGCTCTCATGCCCGGTATGCGGAAATACTTCAAGAGACCACAATCTCTTAGGGTAACAAGGGTCGGAGGGTGATTTTTGGTAGTTGCATTATCGTCCTCGTGTTCCCGTTCTCTCCATTCGAGCACCATTATGATGGTTATAAACCTGCATGGGGAACATATGAAGATGATTAAAACTCTCTTTCATAGGATAAATTCTTTCTTTTGGCTAAAAATTATATAAAATTTTGAACTTTGCGCTGTTCGCAGGTGGCCTATGGCACACAGTGCGAACTTCTCTCATGCTGCAATAGTCCCACTTGCAAGAATGAAGCATTCTCGCAGGCCCCGTATGGGCAGCCTGCGAGAATCCTTCTACACGCATAGGGTTTGAAAAATAGACTTAAAACTTGAAATTTAACCAATGAAATCATGAATTTGAACCATGAAAATATAGAGAATGGAGAGCTTACCAAAACACCGCAGACGGCTCAAAGAATGATGGCCTGAAGCTCCCGAAAATCGACAATGAAGGTAGAAGGTAAAATGGAGGTTTTTTGCACTCAAATGGTAAAAGGGTAAAATAATATGGTAAAATGTATTGTGAATTTATTTTATTTACTTTTTACCATGATAAAAGTGGGTTTTTTCATGTTTATTCGTTATTTAACCCTAGTTACTAATATGGAAGTGAGTAAAATGACTTGTAGGTACCCAATGCGGATGATTATGGACAAAAAACTTTTTCCGTGTGGTGTGATTTTGTTTGTTTCCTATGGTTTTGATATAAAACCTCAAGCGTCTTTTATCCGTTCTTGTGCTTGTCAAAATATAAGAACGTGATCGAGCATTGTTTTATCTCTTTTTCGGGCTCGTTGTGGTTACATGAAAAAGGAACCCCCCTGGAGTTAACTTTAAGCTCTTTTCACAACTCCCTAAACATGAAAATATTGTCGAACGATCTTGCTATTTTCATGCTCATTAAAGTATTTGAAGTTACACGTCCTTCGAGTGATAGTTTAACCCTTTTTCGGTCTCGTTGGACTATTGTACGAAAAAGGAACTGAGAGAGTTCTCTTTTGAGTGTTTTTCCAAACTCTATAATCCTGAAAAACCTTTGAGTTTTCTATCTCTGGACTCGTTAAACAAACATTGACTGACCCGTGATGGGACTGAACCACTCCTTCTTAGGGTTCGTTAAAAATACTCTGAGGGACTCATCCGAAGGATGAGATTATATCAACAAGCATATGTGATCCTCTTCAAGCTTGTGTAAAAATAAAGAGGTACTTGCCAGAAATGGTGGGGGAAAATTTGGGAAAGGGATATGTTTCATCTTTGTGTTAATTGGCAGTGAGTGTCGCTCTTGAACATGACACCCCCTATTCATCATTTGAAGCCGGTTTGGGAAATCCATTTGTCTCTCATTCGATTCAATAACAAGGTATTTCCATGTGTCGTCTTTGAGTCAATGCTGCCAAATCATTGGTCGTGTCATCCATATGTTCAAGAGCAGTCCAAACCTCTATTGAGTCGGCCATCTGCAGTTATACTTTCACTCTGTGTCGGCCTTCCCAATGTCCAAAGTCCAATTTTCATATACTCTGTTTCACTTTCAAACTCTATTACTCATTTCGTGTCACTAATGGGGGATACATCAAGGCCCTCATGTGACGAGTCTTGTTCTGTCGACTTCAGCACATTTTCCAGAGTCAAGACTTAGAAATTATTTAGTACCTTGAATCTTGCATGCCTTAATGGCAAGTTTCTCACTTTCGACAGTGGGTTTACATCATTGACCCCTGATCGAGAGATTTCGTCGAGTGTTTGACATCAACTCATTTATTCACAGTCAATGGATTGTACTATAGTACCTTGGCTGTCATTGACATCAATGGTGATTTCCGTTGCACTTGTTAACGGTATACATCAATGACCGGTAATCAAGTGGTTTCTACCATGTTCGACTTCGACACATGCAATCACATGGTCAGATTCGTACTTTGGGTGACGAGATTGAAGACCCTGGATATTGTCTTTGTGATCCAGGTTGCGATGGAGTATGCATAATTTGCGACACATATATCCACTGTGTATGTTTCATGGCTATGTCGTCTTGACTGAAAATTTGTCGCACAGATCCACAGTGTATTCAGGTGGTTGTGCTATATAGTGACGGCATGGATCCACAGTGTATGATTGGTGGCCATGACCTTGGTTTATGATGTCATCAGTCTATGATCTGAGTATGGGAATTCCTACCTTGGAATTGATATACATGATATTCTGTTGATGCTTGGATGTTTGCAGGTTTCTGATTAGATGTGCTTCTGGTTCTTGACACACACATGCAGCTTACAAAGTCTATCGACTATCACTGGTTCCGCTCTCAGACTTTGGGGGGCATTCTGTTATCCACAAATTTGGTCATTGTGATGATGTCATGATGATGTTATGATGATGGAAAATCAAGCTCTTTACCAAGAACACTTTCCTGAGAAAAAGTTACAGTTGTCTTCTTCCATAACTCACACTTTTGAAGAATGTTCACAGGCTACTAATATATTCACCTGCGAGAATGCCTGATTCTCGCAGGCTACATTAAGCTGGGGTGCGAACTTCTCACACTGTACTCATTGTTAGGGTGCAAACATGTTATTAAAGAGGAAAAAGATAAAAATCTCAAACCTTCTAGAAGGGAATCTTCTAGAAGAGTGAGTTGGATTTCGAATGGTTATTCAGGT
>CBVK0100393329.1:0-16845 GCA_900067695.1 Picea abies | reverse complement strand
GTGCAAGACTGTATGGAGGATTGATGCTACAACAGCTAGAGACAACAACAAGGTCATCACAAGTGGTTGATTTTCTTAATGCATGAGCAAGTGTGTGTGTCAGAGCTAGGAGCCATCGAAAGGGGACCTATGACATCAAGGCTCAGGTTGTAAGTTTCACTTTCAATTAATTCAATACAACAATATGTCCCTTTCCCATAAAGATGATGTCACTTTATTACATAACTCCTTGATCATATGTATAGACTAGTTATTGAATATATTAATCTTCCTTTACTTCGATTAGTTTGTTCTGCTATGATCTGAATGGGACGAGAGCATTGGAGCAAATCTTGGAACAACATAGATCTAAGGAAAGCGTTCATAAGGTATGTTCATAACCCTTATCTCTTAGTTCATTCAATAAGCTAGATCTAGGGAAAGTGTATTATTTTGTCCTATTTTGTTCTAGATCCAGGTGGATCTAGGGAGATCGGTTTGTGTCCGCACTCACGGATTTATCCTATAACATGGGGGGCCCTTGCGTTTGGGTTGTGAGAAGATTTTTTGAATGTGCCTTTGGGAATGTGTGTCATTGTTTCACCAAATGTCTTCTCAATCTGTAAAGGAAGATATGGGAGTTCATGTTCTTTACCCTTCTCAGAAGTGCTTGGTTTACTATAGTCGTGCACTCTAGTCGATATAAAATCATCACCCCTCACCATATATATGTTCGTAGATGCAGGGTTATTCGCAGGCAGAGAGGGTTCTTGGCTTCCCCCTTCTGTGCTTGCAAAGGGTTGGGTTAGATTTTTCCCATGTTGAAATGGATTGGTCAACACAACAGGCTGTTGTTGCGTCACAAAATTTTGGGCTTCTGCAAGCCGAGGACATAGATGGGTCGAGTGGTATTCCACGCACAAGTTGTATGGATACCTCACCTTATGTTTCTCAGTGTTGTCCCCACCAACATTATCAGTAGTTTTTTTATCCCCCCTACCCTTCTTTCATTGTTTTTTCTTTCCTTCAGGCTACTGGGTGACCTTTGGGTTAGTCGATTGCACTGTGTGTACCTCCGACGTTTTGGTAGGGGGAAAAACCAAAGTAGTAGTTTGGTTGGCCACTATGTGTTATATAGATAACTGCTACAACTGCTTCGTCAATTGCTCAGCAGGATTTGTTTGTGTTGAACCAACAATACCATCGACATGTGGTCCAACTCTCTATCTAGTTTTATCAAGTATTGAGCGGGGCACATTTGGCAAGATGTTGTATAATAAACTGGACTGAGAATAGATGAGCTCAAATTGTTGAGCTCTCATGATAGTGTCTTCTTCGAAGAATACTCCCGACATCGCGACGTCTTTGGATAACTGCGAGACCAAAGACTTAAGGAACCACTCAAGCAAGAATGTTGGTGGGACTAGAACCTTAATTAAACTCTTATGATGTCTCCATTCTCAGATGTGATCAGAGATATGGTCCGCTGTTGTCTGTTCAAAATTTGCAAGTAGCTCTATGCCAACGTCGTATCTCACAGGTAACTGGAAATGGTTTAGGAAAGCCATTGCCAATGCGTCGAAGGAAGAGTATCTTGAGTGATCGAGCTCAATGTACCATTTTGCAGCACTCCCAATGAGAGTACGTTGAAACAATCGCAACTATACAGAGTCATATTTCAACGAGTTAGATGAGCACCAAAGATGGAAGGTAGACACATGATCTCCTGGATCTTCGTTAGGCTTGGCCTCAAACTTTGGAATATCCGAAGGAAACTTCATCGACATAGGAGGCCAATGTGGATCATGAAAAATAGGGTCATTCAATAACCTTGTCAAATATGGCAAGTGCAAAGTCGTCAGGAAGGGTAGTTTGGGTTGTTGGTGATAACCTGGGAAAAAGGGGCCTGGAGTTTGACTGGCACCAGGTTGCCAGGAAAAGTTCGACTGCTGGCCTGGATTCTAATAGAAACCATGGCCCTGGCCAACATATGGATTTTGCATATGTGGAGACATCATCGACTGATTTCCCAAATAGGACATAGATGGTTGGGCATGCATTATATTTGAAGGACTTTGGGAAGGGTTACCCCATGTCCATCCCATGGGGATAGGCATAGTAGTTTGTTCAGGGTTCCATTGATTGTAGAAAGAATTACCCCAGATCTTCATTTCGGATGAGGGAACAGATCCCTGCCAAGAATTACAAGGCCATGATGTGGAAGAAGTTCCTAGGTTTCCCCCCTATGCAGGAATAGTACCCTGCATAGGAATAGATTGTCCAAAACTGGGATTGCCCCCAGTTGGGAAGGTGGCTGACGAGAAGGCATTGTTACCAAATGTTCTGATCAAAGAAAATGGTGTTGAACCTACCAACATATTATGTGAAGGTGGTCCTTGACTCCCCGCTCCAAATAAACTATGGTGTGTAGGTTGCCTGGTGGATTGTTGATGCGAGCCACCGAGTGAAGGGGACGAAGGAGGTATATGACCTCCTCCATAAGGAAAAGCATTAAAAGGAGCAAGAGTGCCCCCCATGTGACCTTGTAGAGGAGCACAAGATCTCCTTGCCCCCAGACCTGAAGTCTATAAACTGGAGTAGGAAAGTACAGGACTTGTACTCGAACTAGGCATCCCATATGAGAACGGAGGGCCTATCGCACTTGGTGTGATAGGGGTTGTGGCTGCCTCCAAAGACAGGATCAGACCACTGTACGATGTAGAGGTGGTCAAGACCATGGTGGCTCAGACTGGTGATGGTGGGTTAGGAGGTGAAAACTCTCCCGTGGTGACAACCGTAGTGGGAATTGAAGAATTACCAGAAGGAGTAACAACATTTCTTTCCATTATTCCGTGCAACACTGTCTAGTATAAGTAAGGATGAATCGGTACGATGATGGGTGCCGAAAGATCAGTGGTGGAGGTTTCAACCAAACCAAAAGCTTGCGCTCCAAGGTCTAAAATGGTTGATTTCTGTAGATGTTGGTCAGGCACAATTTCTTATGACTCGAACGCTTCAAAAGACCCTTGTTGGTCTATCTTTTTCCTTAGTGGTGGTGGGGGTGGATCCAATGTAACCGGCGGCAGGCCAAGAAGCCTTCGTGACCAGCGGAGCTCGTGATCCTCCACTGTCTGAGAATATCAAAGACACTCTAGGGTAGTATAAACGTTCAAAAGTAACATACACTAAATAAAGTCCCTAGAAGATAAGATAGGCAAACACTAAATTAATTGGAAGAACAATTACAACAACCAACACTCGAGAAACTTACCGGTGTAAGTGAAACTCGAAAATGGAAGCACCCTCCAGGTATACTCTACAAAGCGTGGCCCGATGTCTATCCTAGGTACCACGGTATACCCCCGGAGTCACCTGTTTATGTCCCTAAAAAAGATAGGCAACTAGGTTGCCAGCGCACGAACAGTCACCAAGCAGGTACAATCGAAAGTCAGGTAGACCACATTGAGCAGGGTATCAAGCCCAAAACCTATCAAGGGTATCGAAAGCAAGTGGTATGGAAGAAAACTGAGGATATTGAATGGATTGGAGACCCATGAAGCCCCATGGCTAATGCAATCGACGAAATCCCAAAACAAGCCCTCTATATGTGTTCTCCACTACAATTGGTCCAACTTTGGAGGGGTTATCTCTGCTACCTTTCCGCACTTGACCTCATGTTTATCCCCTGTGTTAGAGGGGGGTCCCAGATAACTTTCATGATACTGTACTTAGACCCTCCCTAACATAGACTCCAATGTTTCATTTTAAATGGCCTTGAAGAGTTTCCTCTCCAACCTAATCCAAGGCCCTAATCCTGAACTAGTTGGTTAACCCTACAAACATAAAAGTCTAATAAATTTTAGATTTAGCGTTAATTTTATGGCTTGTCTTATGTCAAGGGGTATGAAAGTGAAATTGATGATGTGTAAAATATGAAAGTAAAAATGAATAAAAAGCCGGAAACAAAAACTCACTCTTAATGCAAAATTTCAACAACTTTTCATTTTTTTTTTTTAAATATTCTAAGATTTTGGACAACAAACTCAAAAGGAATTTCACTCGACTATGAGCTACTTATGATCTAATTAAACTGCAAAGAACTTATGAAATAAAAAAAAATTCCCTGGTTAATGATGCAGAATCACACTCTTCAACCAAACAAGAAAATGAAACAGATTTTTTTTTTTTTATTATTTAAATGTTGATAAAGAAAAAAGGAAAAATACCAACAAGTAAAAACCAAGAAAAACAATTCTGGCCTAATCGCAGATCGCAAAGAATCACTTCAAGAAATCACACACTAGGAACCTAAAAAATGACTCACACTTGTCTAAAAACCCTAATTTTTTTTTTATGACAACTTTTAAATGAGAAAAAGCAAGCTAAGGCTAAGATTAGTCCTAAGCTACCAACTACTAAGATAGAGATTCAAAAACCTAAGAGGTATAACTCTCATCAAGGGAAAGGATGGTTGCCTTACCCTCAACAAAAACTATCTTGCACAAGCACGCTACTGATAATCCAACAACAAGCATGTGAACGCGAGTTGCATAGAGCCAGAGGGCATGTACATGCAGGCTGACCTTCTATAGGCCGCGTGTATCTCTAAAACTCTGAAAAAAATAGCAACAGACAATCCAAACCAGGAAGAGACCACTGATATTGAGAACCGGGATCTCTTGAAGGCTTGGACACTCTTTTTAACAGAAAAAGAAAACAATGTAAGGAAAAAATTTGTAAAACAAACCAATCTGAGACAAGACTGCAAACAACCAGGACTTAGAAAGAATTCTAGAAAACCCCTGAGAATGTCTGATTCTGATAGGGAAGAGGATGACTACCTCAATTTTTTTTTTGGATTCTACACGCTACTACTACTTCTTCTACTAGCGTTTACACGTGGGCTGTAAGAGAGTAGGGCATGGGTACATGCGTGCAGACCTTATGTAGGCCACATGTACCTATTTGGGTCTCAAAAAAACACAGTCAAGCAAGTAAGAGAGACAATTGGTATGGAAAACCAGACTCTCTGCTAGCTCAGACTTTGGAGAAACTTGAAAAAACAGGCAAAAAAACCTGTCTTTTAAAACTACCCAAAAACAAAACAAAATTCCTAGGAACCCTAGAGACTTCCCCATTATGGTCACCAATTCTGTTGTGAGGGAAATCCCCTTACGGGCTAGCAAAATGGGTTATCTTATGCATGCAGATATGACCGAAAGAAATCTACTTTCTACCTTCGTCCCTAGAGTTAAACCCCATTCCTTTTCAGCAAATACATGGTTAGACCAACATACCTTGTTCCGGATGTTCGATGTCGATCCCCCTTCACACTCGATCGCTTGTTGGTAGCTATCCTCTCAAGATTGACCTACGTACAAAACAAGCAACAAAATACACATGCATTTTACCTATAGACTAATGGGTTAGAGATTCAAACATATATTTACTGAACTATGAATAACTCATATAGTGGGATGGGAAAAACATTTCTTTATTATTGACTTTAATGAATCAACTTACAATGTCGAGACCGAACACTGCTCTGTGAATCCTGATCCTGGTCTCCTCTTCAAATGTCCTCCAACTTCTTTGCTTTATATCTCTTCTTGCATAAGGATGCCTAAAAGGTTGGGACAATGGGAATATACAATTGGGCAGAGTTTCTTTACTCTATTTCTCCTCCTCCAAATGGGACCCCTAGCCCTTCTTTTATAGGCTAGAAAAAAGCTAGGCGTTTGGATGAACCCTCGGCCATGCATGGCCGGGAGTTTCCGTTAACTCACTCAAAGCTCTGTGTTCCATCGACAACTTTCCTTTTTCCGTTCTTTTGTCGGTCCATGTAGGTTGTTTTAAGTCAACTAGCATGTACATGCGTGCAGTAATGGAGTAGGGCACGCGGGCCCTTATAAAAGAGGTTTTTTTAAAGAGTTGTTCAGCAGTGCTTTTGGAAAAGAAGGGATCTGAGATGGACTGATGCCAGGTAAGCATGTATGGTGCAAATTACGGTTATAACAATATTAGAGACAACCTCCCATCAAAACAATTATCTTAAATATCCATATTCAAAGTCGAAATTGAAAGCTCAATATGATCGATCTCGGTGTGAAGCCTATTAGAAAGTAGTCCCTTTAGGCATATGATAAGAAATCCTAATCGATGTACTAAGCATCATGTTTTCCCTGCTGAACAAGAGATTGAACTTCTAAATAAAACTCTAATGAGAACTATTCATGTCAAAACCCTCCAAAGAAAAACATACCCGAAGACTTTCATCTAGGAGAAAATATTTGAGCATTGAAAAAGAGCATTCATATCTTTAAGGCGCTGTCTTTCTATCATTTTGTGATAATAGAAAAATCTATACAATTCCATATCTCCAAGAATGTATATGAAAGCATTCAAATGAATTGTTGACAGGCCATGAATTGTTGGTATTACGCACTCAACTCCACTGAATAAGGTTTCATAACTGCCAAATAAGGTTTCACAGCTATGCATTGTTGGTATTACACACTCAACTCCACTAAATAAGGTTTCACAACTGCTTAAGCAGTAACCCTCATGGCTACCTCTCACTCAACAACTAGATGCCATGCATTGTGATAACCGTAAATTGATGTTATTCCCAGGTTTCCACGTGGGCAAATTGCATGTTGAAATGATGCAAGGTGACACTGCTCGGTATTTCTTAAATATATATTAATTTTTCAATATGCAGTGGTTCTATTTCTGATAGCGTCAATGTAGATTTTTGGTGAGTAATTTAATTTAAATATGGATACTCGAAATGCGTGTGTGCAGACCTGTAATCAACCATAACATCTCCAACATGTTATGGTTTGGTTAGACAAATGGTGAAGCACACACTGCAGCGTAAATACTAAAAAAACAAAAAAAATGTTGACTTTAGCGAATGGAAATGAAAATAAGGTAAACCATTTGAATTTTAAAAATATATCATATTCCATACACAAGTTTATTCATTATAAACTTTGAAAAATAATAACATTCAACTTTTGTTTGAATGACCAAATTGAAATAAAATCATTTCAAAAATTATAAACTTGGAAAAATAATGACTCTCAACTTTCTTTAATCACTAAATTGAAATCAAATCATTTCAAAGGTTGAAAAATAATAAAGTTGAACGAATAAATTTAAATTCGATAACTTGGTTTCATAAAAAAAAAAAATAACATTATGTAATATTCGAAATATATGAAATATGGAAAAGAGGGTTCCACTAATGTACTCAAAATTCAAAACTTTGCTATGTATATACAAACCAAAAAATATATCTTTGGTTGGCTCTATTGCATTTTATCAATATTTAGTGGTAACATTCTCTTAGCTAACTTACATATATATTTATTTTAAATTGGAAACTTGTAAATTTTAAATGGTGTGAAATTTATATTTATATTTTTTAATATTCAAATAAAATAAATTGTAATATTTAAATAAAACATATATCTATTTTAATTTAAAATATTTATATTTATTGCTTTTTAAAACATATTATACATATTTTAAAATTTAATAATTTAAAATTATTTAAAATTTATTTTATTAATC
Source organism: Picea abies (assembly GCA_900067695.1). Taxonomy (NCBI): domain Eukaryota; kingdom Viridiplantae; phylum Streptophyta; class Pinopsida; order Pinales; family Pinaceae; genus Picea; species Picea abies. Next base: position 9,288 of record CBVK0100393329.1, on the reverse strand, counting down.
TTCAGTAAATTGATTTTTTAACACAATATGATTTATTAAATATTTATTTTTTATATTATTTTAGTTTTATTTTAATTATATATTTATATAGATTATTTATTTTAATTTTGAATTAGGTAGGGACTAGCTACTGCGTGGTTATCTCACTTGTTTTTTAATAACACTAACACTTGAGTAAGATTTGAATCATTTTCCCTTCTACATTGAATTGTCAATGGAGTGAGTAGTGATGACAAAGATGATCACCCTTGAGTTTAACTTTTCTTTATACAAAGAACAAATATATAATTATTTAATTTGTTATATCAAATTGTTTTTATGATTAAATAAGTTTGAAAAAAAAAATATGGGTTAATAAGTTATGAAGATTTGCAATGTTTTTTTTTTTTTTAACTGGGGAATCGACAACTCACGGTTCTCGTACTCACATGACACATGGTCGATACTCGTCCACTAACACTATAACCCCAGCTGCACCACACAACCCGCAAGCATGGAACACAAGTAAATAGGGGTGAGAATGGAACATGAGACCTCATTTACATATTTCCTTCCATTTACACGACATTTGCCAATCGGTCTACACCCATGCGGGCATAAAGATTTGCAATGTTATAAATGTTTTGGAAATAAGATTTAATGCTTGAGTAAAATGGGTATTCTAAATAAAAGTGATTTTCATCCCCCCTTTATTTAGTCTTGTAAAGTTTACAGACTGTATTTACATTTAACCTCACAAAATTTTCAAATTGGAGTCATTTCTTTTTGGTATTTAGATTCATTACATATCATAAGTTCGACAACAAAGGTATTCCAATAGAGGGTGAACACCTTCATTAACCACTCACACAATCAGATCAAAGATCAACACACTGATGTTTTTACATGGTAAGACCCCTATGGGGAAACATCCACGACCATAGCCAATTTAACCACTTGATGCAATTTATTAATGCAAAAGAAAAATATTACAAGAGATTTACAAGAGAGTTTCTCACAATCAATCTTCAACAAATGACCCTCCATGCTCTTTAAATATAAATCATGGACCAATCGTGTGCTAAGCCATGGATCAATGTAGTTGTTAAGATCGATGAGAATATAAGCTATCAGATCACTCTATGTCTGTAACATATCATGACCGTCAGATTACAAATGCATACTAATGCATACTAAAGAAACACACATTAACCTAACAACACATTAGACCAAGTTGATCTTAACTAACTCCTAAGTGTCTAAATATTCTAACATCCCCCCTTAAGAACAACTTGGGATAGGATTGAAGGATTTACAAAGGAAACACAATAGGAGAAGGAAATAGTCACTAGAGCCTATTCCCCCTTAATGACAACTTCTTGAACTCCTAACATAGATTGCAATTTGGAAAACTTCGCTTCTTTAAGAGACTTCATGAAAATGTCTGCAACTTGATGTTCTATGGGGAAAAAGAGCACTTCAATAACTCGATCATGAGTGATATTTCTAATGAAGTGCATGTATAGATCGATGTTTTTTTTGCACTGATGTTGAACTAGATCTTTGGAGAGCTTGATGGAATTCTGATTGTGACACCAGAGGGTGGTCGGATGATGCTACTAGAATCCAAACATTGAAAGGATCTATTGAATCCACAAGGATTCTTGACTTGCATTAACCGCTATTTGGTAGTCTACTTCTGTTGAAGAACGAGAAATAACATGTTGTTTCTTACAAGCCCAAGTGATAGGTCTAGAACCAAGGATGAAAACATAACCTGTAGTAGACTTTTGATCATAAAGGTCACCGGCCCAATCCAAATTAGTGAAACCAACCAACAAAGGAGTCCCCCCTAAATTGTACTGTATCTTGAATTGACTTGTACCTAGGTGATACTAAAGTATCAATTTGGATGCTTCCAATGGATTTCATGGGGTGTTTGCATATACTGGGAAACAAGATCAACAACAAAGGAAATATAGAGACATGTATGAGTCAAATATAAGAGGATACCAACTAATTGACGATACAAAGTGGCATCAACTTTATAAGTAGTACAAGTGGCAACAAGTTTGACTCGATATTGGAAGTGAGAAGGGGTTGGTTTAGAATTATCCATGTGAAAGTGGTGAAGAAGGTCACAAGCATACTTAGACTGGGAAACAAAAATTCCTTCTTTGGTATGCAAAACATAAAGACCAAGGAAATAATCCAAATGGCCTAAATATGCCATTTCAAATTTCTTTTTCAGGATAGATTTCACATGGGTTATAATTTTAGGGTCACTATCAGTGAGGATAAGGTCATTAACATAAAGAAAGAGTATTCTGAGATGGCTTCCTACTTTCTTGTTATATAAATTTGGGTTAGAATGACATCTAGAAAATTCGGTGTCAAGAAGAAAGTTGTCCATTTTGGCATACCAAGCTTGAGGAGGTTGCTTAAAACCATAAAGTTATATCTTAAGGAAAAAAAACAAGTTTGGAGTCATTCTAGATATATCAAAGAGGTTGTTCCATTTAGATTTCTTCTTGCAAATCCTCATACAACAAGGAATATTTAACATCTATCTGATGGACCTCCCATTTATGTGAGGCAACAAGAGCCATAACAAGGAGGATGCAATCATTTTGTCTACGAGGGGAAAGGTTTCATTATAGTCAACTCCTTCATCTTGGGAGAACCTTTTGGAAACTAACTAGGCCTTATGTCTTTCAACACTTCCATTTGATGCATACTTATTTCTTTACACCCTATTAGCACTGAGAGTCACCCTCAGATTACGAGAGGATAACCTCAGTACCCATCATAATTTTTGGTGGATGTTGGTTTTATATAAGTGGAGGTCAATGGACAAAACTCAATATATGAATGATGTTCAACACAGAACTGGACAAGAAATGCACAGGGAAGTGAGGGCCACATTAACTTCAGTCAGTGAATTGAGTTTAAGTGTGAGTAGAGGGAAAACCTAGTGAGAAAGGTGAACAAGACTATTATGAGCATAAGGATTTCAAGCATCTTGGAGAAGAAAAACTCAGACTCAAGATCACTCTTGAGCTCAAGTTTCAGACACTAAAATATGTCCAAACAACATAGTCACAACAACACAATGATCAAACCTACATCACAATGCAACTACAACAATTCAACTGGATCCTCCATGCTCGAGCCATTTAGTGTAAGAGGGAAAAAGATAACAAGGGAGCTAACTAAAACTGGTCACGATACCACTGTAATCAAACCTACATTACAACATCATAACAACCCTCGACTGGATCCTCCATGCTCGAGTGTTTTAACATAGTTTTCATAGAGAGATGAAAAGAAGTTGACTTCTATTAACATGAAAGCATCAAATTTGGTACATAACCACAGAACAGTTTTGGCATCAAAACATTACAAAATAGGGAGCTCTTCTCAACCAATTGACGACCTTAACAAAATATCAAAATTACCTATTTATACTCAGACCAGTCCACCACTACCAAGTGTGTGACCTAGATACTACATTCAAATCCTTTCGACTGCACTTTCTTCTAACAGTCTGAGCGTGCATCCCTTTGTCAAACACGAGCTCAGATTGGTATGGGCCTGCAGAAAAATTCATCCACAGGGGTACCTTGGGTTGACAACTCTGTTTTCCATGGTCGAATCCTCCATATTTCTAATTACTGAGTGAGTCGAGGTTTGAACCACCCGACCTACCTTCCATTAACTTCTTTTCCTCGGGGACTCAATGAGACTTAAACCTTAGGGGGCGGCCACGTGCTACTCTAGGATAGGATGCCATATAAACATGTGACTGTGTGTCTACTCAAAAGTGGTTTGGGTTTAGACCTCTTTTGGGCCCACAATCCACCACCTTTCACCACGTAGCACTTTCTCCTTACCATGGTTTCAATTGCAGAACTGCTCAAGAAAATTATCGCCTGAGCATGTTGTGTCCCCGCAAAGAAATGTGTCTGTAGATCTAGTCCTGATATGAGATCTGGACACACCTGCTAGATTTAGCACCACTTCCAAGCTTAACCACCCACCAACTTTAGAATCTGCCAAATTGTACCCTGGGGGGGGGGACGCTACTTTTTGACGTTGAACAATAACACCTCACAGAGGATGATTTGACGTGGTGGCCTGATGTGACCATGCTGATGTGTCAGGAAAGATAAGGTGACATGTGTCACTTGAAACATGCTAGAGGCATGCCTAAGAATGCTTGAAAAGTGCCACGTGTCAAAACCATAAGGGTGCCACCTGTCTGTGTTGATGGCCGCCACGCATTTGGCTCTTCGGGGTTCGAGGGCTAGCTCTTGTTTACCTGCTCCTTCTTCAATGTGACCTAGGGTTGTGACCCTATGCAATTGCATGATTATGGGAACGACCAAGGGTGGTTTGAAAGAAAACTGCTTTTTTCCCCACAATTCACCATGAACCACCATGCGTCCCTTTCCCAAAATAGTGGTTCTGATTGCGGCCCGCCCTCAATATTTTAAAACCCAAGCTTCTTCCAACCCAAAAATTGAGCATGATTGTTGACCTCGTGATCTTGGATGAGGCTTCATGATCAACAACTCAAATATTCCCTTTTCAAATCAATGGATTAGATCTTCCCCTTTCGAATCGATGGCTAAGATCTGTTTCGTGATTCGGGCTTCAGAATTTTCAAACCTTAGACCTCCTTTTCCTTCGAGAAAATCCCCTGGAGCCATGGATATGATGATGCATGGCCCTTTCTAATCAATGACTGAGATCCCTTCGGGTCTCCAGACTCTGGAGAAATCAAATCTCAAACCTTGTTTTCCTTCAGTTCTTTTACCTAGAGCTGGTGATCTGTTGACATGTGTCCTCTTGAATTGAACAACTAAGACTGACTTCAGACCTTTATCTGTAATTCATGGATTTATGCCACATATCCTTTGGATCCTCCTTCAAGTAAATCCTCTGCAGCACTGGATCAAATGACGCTTGGCTATCGCAGATCGACGACTGAAATCCCTTCGATACTTTAGGCATTGGAAAAGTCAAATTTCAACTTCGTCTGCCTCCAAAACAAACCTCTGAAGCCAAGGATATGGGGATGTGTGGCTTCTCACATACTGATGACTAAGATCCATTCGGGACTTCGGGACTTCGGGCCTTCAGTAGCTTTAACACTTTGGGACTTCGATAACTTTAACACTAAGGGATCCACCTCCACATGTCTTCTTTCTTTGGATGGATCAGATCATTTTGGGAGTTCGGGCTTTAGATCTTCGGGAACTTGGCGTGTTTCTCATTTCAAAACTATTGAATAAAAATTCCCAAAGTGACAGATTTGATGATGCGTGGCTTCCTAATTTGGATGGTCGAGATCCATTTCAGGACCTTTAGCATTTCAGGGCTTTCGAATATGCTACTGCCAAGATCGACGAATCCTGTTGATTTGAGATCAATGGTCCATAACTAATTTGGGAGCCTTGGATCTTCAGGAGTTTCACACGCTTCTCTCTTTGAACCTCTCGAAGCTCACTTCCCTGAACACTTGGATCAGATGCCAGCTCTCCTCCTTGAGATCAACAGCTCATGCTCGCTCTGGGCCTTGGGACTTCGGACCTTTTGACCTAGCGCTATACTTCGTGCGATTTTGACATTCCGAAATCCTATGAGCCACTGATCTAAACTTCTCCTGGAATCTATTCCACTGAAAGATTAAAACTACCTGCTGCTTTTAAGCTCGAAATGGGCTACTTTGAATGTTTCACTTTGTATCCATGGTTGTAGCCTGCCTGAACAAGGATTTGGACGACTGGTTGTGGGTTGGGAAAACAGGGAGACCAGTGACTAAAAAAGGAGATGAGTGTTCATCCTTGGAGAAAAATAGAGGGGCTTGGGGCCGCGATTTCTTTCGGTTAAGATATTGAGGGAGACCAGGGCACAAAAACGAACAAGGGAACACAAAAGACAAATTTACACGCAGAAAGGGGAAAAAATTAATACTTGTCGATTCGAAAATGATAAAGACAGGGAAAAATTATAGACTCGGGTATATTGACACACACCTATGGCCCTTGACAACCTTATGTGATAACATTTGGCTCCACAGGGGATGGCATGCTCCCTATGAGCTTCCAAGAACACGCAGCTCTAGTGCCTTAGCTGTTGGGCTATGGATGCTAGCTCAAAAATTTCACTGAAGAAAACGAGGAGATATGTACACTACTTTACTAAAAATGAAAATAAACACATGGGCTTCAGAAGGAGTGTATTTATGTACACTCCTAGCCTAACTGATTTTTACAAAGTTCTAGGTGAAAGTGGAATTCCACTAGAGCTAGTCAAGTAAACTCCTAACTGAAAACTTATTTACTCTGTCACTGATCAATACAAGATAATGAAACTGTGAAAACAAATCAATTACATTTTTTAGTCCTCCTCCTAGTGCTAAAGGTAATATGAATTTTGGAGGTTCAATACCTGGTAAAAATCTCACTCCATGTACTTCCCTATAGGGTCATAAAATAGGTGACAAAGCCTACTGGGTTGGTAACATAAAACATGCTCTGTCTTACGATTGCTCACCTCTGGTTGAATGTTTGTGGAAAGCACAGGTGAGTGAAAGGATGATGCAGGATGTTGATCCACTTTTTCTTTGTCTACTTCGATATCATCTGCTAGATGAGGGAAAGGGATCTCTTCGTGTATATCAGTGAGTGGATGCTTCTCTTTAACATGTTTTTGAATTTCATCTGCACACCTAGGATGGATTATTTCCACATCAGAATATGATTCATAGCCATCATATACAGGTTGGTTGCTTCCCAAGTCAACAAAATGTGATTTAGGGATCCTCTCTTCTTCATTCGAATACTCGTCAAAGATAGGTGAGCGCACAACTCTTTTATTTTGCACAGGAAAATGAGAAACCTCTATATTCTTGTCTTCAATCCCAGGTGAAAATACATCATGGGGAACCTCTTGAAGGAAAAAAGAAGAATCCTCCACAATTTTTATTGGACTAATTGGTAGGTGCAGACACTATCTGATCTCCCTAGATCCACATGGATCTAGAACAAAACACACCAGAACATGACGCTTTCCTTAAGTTTTAGATATTGGATTTACTAACTAAAGTGGGATAGGTGACATACCGTTTAAATGTCACTTCCTCTCGCCATCTCCATCCTAGCTCTGTTCCAATGCTCATACAATGATGATCATGCAAAAGAACACAACCAACCAAAGTGATAGTAATATCATAAACTCAATATAAACCTATGTATGTGATCAAGGAATCATACAATAAAACACAACAAGCTTTATAGGAAAGAATCATATTAATGTATCATATTGAATGTGAAAGAGATATTACAACCATGGCCTTGATGTCGTAAGGTCCCTTCCAACTGTCCTTTGTTCCCCACACACTTTCACTCTAAGAATTCTGAGAGCACAGATCTGATAATATTCACAATCTATCTTGACAAAGTGAATCTCAAAGCCAGTCCAATCAAGCTAATAATTCCAAGCCAACCAAAGCTAACTTTCTCCATGAGAACTCCTCTCCTTTTATAAGTTGAAGAGGATAAGGTGAGGAGGTTAGGATGATCCCACTAAATCATGAAAGTGAGTAAGATCCAAACTATTTGGATGCCACCTCACCATATAAGTTTCTCCTTCTAGAAGATTCGAGAAAATGCTTGTTTTTCCCATGTGTAGGCATTCTCGCACCCTACCTATAGAGAAACCTATGAACATATCACACCCTAGCTATGGTGCAACCTATGAGAATTAGGCATTCTCTCACCCTGCCTATATAGCAACTTGCGAACTTCCTTTTTAACAGGGTTTTTACAAGGGAAAATGCAACTTCTTTTCTCAAGAAAAGTTCTTCTCCATTCTCTCTTTAGGAACTCAGGTCACTGACCCCTCTGAAGGCAACAGATAGGTTTACATCATTAATGGTCATAGGGATGATGAAAATAATGTGTAACAACAATCATCTCATCTTTTAAATCTAAGACAACAGGTGTACCAGGGGCAGAATATAATGAATCTATGGCTATGCAATCATTAGCATTATCATCAATCATATATGGAAGGTGTTCTTCTTGGGAAATATACAGAGAAAAGATTTCATCCACAACTACAAAACACTCGTATTTGTCCTTAATTCCTCTTTTAATCATATCTTCACCAGATTCATCACACGAGAAAGACTCTATCATCTACTGGATGTAGAATGAAAACTTCTTACAACAACAACCCAAAATAATATGAGACAGGTAACTCTTATCGTAATATGCATTGAAAGAATCGTGAAGATCCTTCAAAGAATGGATACTAGCAACAGGGAGAGATTTACACCAATCACAAGCATCTCCCTCCAAAGAAAATTTGAACATCTTGATCAAGACATCCTCATGAACAAAGTCATGCTCAAGCATGCATCTATGAAAATTGAATAAGTTCTTATCGGGATCGTCATGCTCACTTCCTTTGAATCTCGGAAGATAATCATCCCATTCATTTCTATTCGACACTAGATGTGGATAACCAGCTATGGCTGATAAATTGAAAGGGGAAAATCTCAGAGCCAAGATAGCCGAGAGATGTGGCTCCCTCTTTTCTCCTTCATGGTTCTCCCCTGGGTCAGATTCGCAATCACCAAAAACATGAACCATGGAGAAACTCTTCTCTCCATCATCTTTGTTGTGATATCCATCAACAATAGTTTGTTCTTGGTTAGTATCTGACATCACTTCTTCATCATAAGTAGGGATGCCAAGAACATCAGCTTCCCAAACACCATCTCTATACTCCTCACAATAGTTATGATAGATTAACTCAGAGGAATAATATCTTTGATAGTGAGCATTGAAAGCTGCATGAAACTGTTCCAGGGAGGAGATGCTAGCAGGGGGCAAGGAGTGATACCACTCACGAGCATCTCCCGCTAATGAGTACATGAACATCTTTAATAACACATCCTCGTGATGTATCTCCCACTGATGCATGAGTTCATGAAACTCACGGAGATGATTGGTAGGGTTGTCATCTTTACGTTCTCTAAATATGGGAAAAAAATCACCCCACTCATCAATAGTAGGAACAAAAATTGGAAAACCATGAACAACAAAGAAATTGAAAGGAGCAAACCTTCGAGCCAAAATGGCTTCCATCTGAAAATATGACTTCTTAAAACTGTGGAGTCACCACTGGATTCTTTAAAAATGGAGTCGCTAGGTGAATGATATGTAGTCTAAAAGTATTTGGTATTTGTTCGCTCCTCAGCAGACCGGAAGAGCACACGTCTGAACTCCAGTCACA
>CBVK0100393328.1:0-12505 GCA_900067695.1 Picea abies | reverse complement strand
TGTTCTTATTGTATTTTAAGCTAATATTTATTTAGTTACAATTACCTAAAATGTTTTGATCTGTATTCCGACTTGTTTATTGTTCCATGTAATTGTTTTTTTTCTAAACATAAGCTGTAGAAGAATTGTATTAATAGGCTACGCCAAAGCTAACAACACCAAACCATTCTACAGTCAAGGCATATAGCCGAAGAATTAGGAGTATTTCAAATTTAAAATTTTCTCACCCTCTCCGAACCTTGTCTATGATCATCTAGACTGTATACATCCTTACAAACTTCCCTAGGCACCAAAATATCTTAAAATACATTAGCTATCTATTGGGGAAGAGACTTGACCAGTAACGAGTTAAGGGATGGGTAGTGCCCCCATTACTCCATTTGTTTCAAATTCACCTTTGCTTATTCCCGATCCATCTTAGCCCAAAGATCAGCAAGGGGGTTGATATCTCTCTTGATATGGAAGAGATTAATTTCTCCAAAGATTTCAACAATAGTCCTGATTCGTTGAAGGATGTCATTTAAAAGGTTTTTCTCCACTATTTGTTTTTTGAGAATTGATTTAACTATCAACATAGAATCTAAATATAGATCAATGATATAGATTTAAATATTGATATGGCTAGTATCTTAGCAAAGGTTAATGTACCTGTCCCTCTTAGTACTAATATTGTATTTTTAAATACCTACAAGATAGTCGCTCCCTTAGAAACCACGTTGGAGATGATACCTCTTAACGTCGCTCTTCCCACGTTCTAGATGTCTCTCTTGCCACCTTCAAGACGTCGGTCTTGCCATGTTCAAGATGTCTCTATTTCCACGTCTAAGACGTCTCTCTTTCCACATTCCTGAGGTCTCTCTTCCCACATTCTAGACGTCTCTCTTGCCACCTTCAAGACGTTTGTCTTACCACGTTCAAGACGTCTCTCTTGCAACATTTAATACGTCTCTCTTGACACGTTCAAGACGTCGCTCTTGCCACGTTCCATATGTCTCTCTTGCCATGTTTAAGACATCACTCTTGCCACATTCAAGACGTCTTGCTTGCCACATTCAAGACGTCACTCTTACCACGTTCCAGATGTCTCTATTGCCACGTTTCAGACGTCTTTCTTGCCACTTTCAAGACGTCGATCTTCCCACGTTCAATACGTCGCAATAACGACGAAATCTATGTCGTCGAAAAAGAGACATCATGTGAAACAACGTTTGAGGGGGTCCATTGTTTTTCATTCTCCCGACAATATAAAGTGGCAATTGCATCGAATGCATCGTCGAAATTTGACCCAAATGTACTAGTGTGGGATATCATCATCATCCAAGGACATTGTATTTTGTGTGCCCTGTCCTTCTATTATTTGTGTGCACTCAGGTACCATACTTTTGGTACGTCGCTAGGAAGGGTTAGCTGGCATCTGTTCAAGGATGTGAACTAGAACAATGAAAATGATCATATTGATATGTTGAAATATAATTGAAATAACTAATTCATTGTTTTGATTAACATTACAGTATTTCTCTTTACTTGTCTCTATAGCTCAGATAGTTGGTGCGTTAATTTCCTGTCCACTTGGTTGCTCTCACATTTCGCCCTCCTGAGCTACATGCTCTTCAATTTTGAGAAGATAATATATAAGTATAAGTCAGAAAATAAATATCTACAATCACAGTAAATATTTCTAATTCTAAGGCATACATACCGGAATGGGTACTCTTCTCTACACTATCACTGGACATGTGGAGCCTTGTATGACACAGTGCTTGTTGAATACCACTTGATTCACTACTGCGGTAGCATTGTTGCTTGAAAACAAACATAAATACTTAGTTAAGGGTGATATAATAAAATATGAAAAGACTTTACAAGCATGCTATTGTGGTTTCCTTATTCATTTGATTTACCTCCGTGGTTGGGGAGACAGGAGTCTATCCCAAGATTTTTCTATATTCAATGACACTTTTAAAACCATGCTTGTAACCAAGCTTCGGGTCCTCCTCGGTGGCAGCAGTGTCTAACATATTTAACTGCAATGCATAACACCATTAAAAATACCAATAACAAAAACATATATTTGTTCGCTACTATTAAATAAATATTAACCACAGTTAATCATTTAAATCTTACTATTCAGGCTTTGATTTTTCCATAGCCACCCTGACCTAGCTTATGTTGTCCATGTTTTTCCACTCTGGCCTTTGTTGCTTTGGATGTGTCAGGTAGCCTACATATGGAATTTTTGAAAAAAATTAGATATCGGAATTGTTACTTAAAACAGGAAAGAAAAACATAAATGCTCATATTTCACTGATAATATGATATGTGTTGTACCTTTCTTGACCAACTCATGGTTGTTGTCCTTGTTTTTTAAACAAGTTATCCTTTGCATCCTTTATTAGCACCTTCCACTCTTTCTCGGAAACCATGGGAGGGTGCTCGTGCTTTAGGTATATTTGCAATTTATCCCTATACTGGGCCCTGGTGTATTTTAAATTCTCACTGGCTAACTTTGTAACCACTTTCTTGTTGAAAGTGTTGTCGAACAAGTTCACCATGTGATCTATTAAATCATCTTTCTTTTTGCTATCTTGGCCATTCCACCGTGTGCGAATGGTGGGGCCAAACAACTCCAATTCTTTGTCATGTAAGTTTCTATAGAAAACATTGTTTCCTGCAGTAACATGTTATCCATTAATCAATTAATAATATCAACAAATGTCCATTTCAATTTCATTAAAAAAATGAATCAATTAATGGGACAATTACCTGCAATCTCCTGAATCTTTATCGGAACACATGCGTCATCCACTAGAAAGGTGACATCTAGTGATTTGGTGTTTTTAATTCATTCTTCTCCATGCATAATAGTATCCTGTGCACCCACACTATGTTCCTCTCCAGAGTCATCATGTGGAGTCCCAGGCTCCGGCTCATCATGCTCCGGCATGCAATGCCAGTCAAAATCACCCCGCTCATCAATGGATTTGAGGGGAACCTCGGGAGGCTCAAAAAGCCTCACTTGCACTTTGCTATATCGACCTTTTTTTTGCAATGGACCCTTACTACTACTTATAGAAGTTGCAAGATCTACAGGTTCCCCACGCACGTGGTTTAAAAACTCCTACAAATACAAAAATTTTCTTTATCAAATCATATACAAAATATAAAACTAGAAAACGGATATGAAATTTTCATAGCTAATAAAAATATGTAAAAATGCCACTTACCCCATAATTAGTTATTGTGATTTATATCTCTACAATTCTTTCCCTGTCCTCCTGTGTCAGGGGTCTTTTGCTAATCAAACGTAGATATTCCATGTTAGCCTTCTTCAAGGCCTTTGTTACAGTTGTCATTGGGTTTGTCGAATAATATATTTCGTCCTCATCAATATCCTCTACGGGAGCCTGAACTGATGTTTACACAATAAATCAATCAAAAAAAGTTATGAAATTCACCTTTAACATTAAAAAATGAAATATTGTAGTAATATCATGCAAACAATAACAAAAATTCAGAAATTTAGTTGTTGTAGTCATAAGTTGTTACTGTATTTAACATTTACCTGGTGGGGCACTGTGGGTTCCTTTCTATGGTCACCCTGGAGAGATGTAACGGGTGAAACTCAGACACGTTAACCCTGGACAGAAGTTGACACAATAAATCAATCAACAAAAGTTATGAAATTCACCTGTAACATTTAAAAAATGAAATATTGTAGTAATATCAGAAAAAAAATAATGAAATTTCAGAAATTTAGTTGTTGTAGTCATAAGTTGTTACTTTATTTAACATTTACCTAGTGAGGCATTGTGGGTTCCTTTCCACGGTCACCCTAGAGAGATGTAATGGGTGAAACTCTGACACGTTCACCCTGGACAGAAGTTGACACAATAAATCAATCAACAAAAGTTATGAAATTCACCTGTAACATTTAAAAAATGAAATATTGGAGCAATATCAGAAAAAAAAAATAATGAAATTTCAGAAATTTAGTTGTTGTAGTCATAAGTTGTTACTATATTTAACATTTACCTGGTGAGGCACTGCGGGTGCCTTTCCATGGTCACCCTGGAGAGATGTAATGGGTGAAACTCGGACACGTTCACCCTGGACAAAAGTTGACATAATAAATCAATCAACAAAAGTTATGAAATTCACTTGTAACATTAAAAAAATGAAATATTGGAGTAATATCAGAAAAAAAATAATGAAATTTCAAAAATTTAGTTGTTGTAGTCATAAGTTGTTATTATATTTAACATTTACCTGGTGAGGCACTGCGGGTGCCTTGCCACGATCACCCTAGAGAAATGTATTGGGTGATTTTCTACCATGGTCACCCTGGAAAGATGTTGACAAAATAAATCAATCAATAAATGTTAGGAAATTCACCTGTAACATTAAGAAAATGAAATATTGCAGCAATAACAAAAAAAAAATAATGAAATTTAGTTGTTGTAGTCAGAACTTTTTACTGTATTTAACATTTACCTGCTGAGGTGAAGTGGGTGTCTTTCCACGATCACCCTCTCCATCTATTTGATTTAAGTTGTAATCGATCAACAACTCTTCACCTGGAACTATTGTTTTTGTTGCATATACAAATATACGATTTCCTTCACGTGCCTCAATTATGCAATTCAGTTTCTTAGTTGTTGCCACTGGTCATGTACTATTTATAAAGCCCGCAATGTTTCCAGTATCTTTTGGCCTTCCATCAATATACATAGTTGCCCCTTTATTTTGATTGTTATCTAGTAGTTGTATATAATTTGTGGCAACTCCGTATCTCCGCATACTTTGCGTATATTGGACCAACATCAACCAGTGATTGTATTTGTATAATGGTCCAACATACTCCATCAATTCAGTTACAATGCCATAGCCGACCTTTATGCCATCCATGGAAAATAACCCCAATCCATGTAAGGACGAAGGAGAAATGCGATACATCCTCCCAACGATGAAGAAATATGTTTCCATTTCAGGTAGCTCCTTAGGTGCCCATCATTGCACTAAATATTTATACCTCAAGGGAAACTCAATGTCACCTATTCTCTCAGCATCATAATTACACAACCCTCCGTTGGCAATAAAAAATTGCATGCGGGTATGAAATCTTTTCCTTACCTTTTCCAACCTAGTTGATCTAGAACTGGTAGATCTAGTACAACACGTCTCCCTTTCAACCTCTCTTACTATATCTTGATCATCACTCAAGGAAGATAGATCTGACAGATACCTATTTGGTGGTACCTACACTCATTAAAACAAGAAGATAAGTTATCGTGCCAATATACGTTTTTTGTACCAACACAGTTGCATATAGTTGCATTTAGCTGCATAAAGTTGAAATTGCCACACCGATCTGTCATATAGTTGCATAAAGTTTAAATTGCCACACCTAGTTGCATATAGTTGCAATATAGTTTCATATAGTTGCATAAGTTGCAATATAGTTGCATAAGTTGCATATAGTCACATAAGTTGCAATATAGTTGCATAAGTTGCAATAAAGTTGCATAAAGTTGCATAAGTTGCAATATAGTTGCATAAGTTGCATAGTTGCATATAGTTTCGTATTTGCATATAGTTGCATACGAAATTGTTGCAATATAGTTGCATAAGTTGCAATATAGTTGCATAAGTTGCATATAGTTGCATAATTTGCAATATAGTACCAACATAGTTGCATATAGTTGCATTTAGTTGCATAAAGTTGAAATTGCCACACATATCCGTCATATAGTTGCATATAGTTGCATAGTTGTATAAGTTGCATATAGGTTCATATAGTTGCATAGTTACATAAGTTTCATAAGTTCCATAAGTTGCGTAAAGATGCATAAAGTTGCATAAAGTTGCATAAGTTCCATAAAGTTGCTAAAGTTGCATAAGTTTCATGTTGCATAGTTGCATATAGTTGCATACGAAATTGTTGCAATATAGTTGCACAAGTTGCCATATAGTTTCATAAGTAGCAATATAGTTGCATATAGTTGCATAAGTTGCAATATAGTTGCATTTGACCACTCACCAATATTTGAGAATATAGTTGCAATATAGTTGCATAAGTTGCGATATAGTTGCAATATATTTGCATTTGGAACCATTGGTACGTTTTCATAATAAGAATAGGTCTCAAGGTGTGTACCATGACTAGAGAGGGAAAAAAGGGCCTTAAGTCCTAAACCAAGGGCCTTAGGTCATTCTTACACCGTACAATTACTTGTTGTAGTCATAATGTTTTACTGTATTTAACATTTACCTGTTGAGGCGAAGTGGGTGCCTTTCCATAGTCACCCTCTCCATCTATTCAATTTAAGTTGTAATAGATCAACAAATCTTCACCTGGAACTATTGTTTTTGTTGCACATACAAATATACGATTTCCTTCGCGTGCCTCAAATATGTAATTCGGTTTCTTAGTTGTTGCCACTGGTCGTGTACTATTTATAAAGCCTGTAATGTTTCCAGTTTCTTTTGGCCTTCCATCAATATACATAGTTGCCCCTTTATTTTGATTGTTATCTAGTAGTTGTATATAATTTGCGGCAACTCCATATCTCTGCATACTTTGCGTATATCGGACCAAAATCAACCAGTGATTGTATTTGTATAATGGTCCGACATACTCCATCAATTCAGTTACAATGCCATAGCCGACCTTTATGCCATCCATGGAAAATAACCCCAATCCATGTAAGGATGAAGGAGCAATGCGATACATCCTCCCACCGATGAAGAAATTTGTTCCCACTTCAGGTACCTCCTTAGGTGCCCATCGTTGCACTAGATGTTTATACCTCAAGGGAAACTCAATGTCACCTATGCTCTTAGAATCATAATTACACGACCCTTTGTTGGCAATAAAAAATAGCATGCAGTTATGAAATCTTTTCCTTACCTTTTCCAACCTAGTTGATCTAGTACTGGTAGATCTAGTACAACACATCTCACTTTCAACCTCTCTTACTATATCTTGATCATCACTCAAGGAAGATAGATCCGACAGATACCTATTTGGTGGTACCTACACTCATTAAAACAAGAAGATAAGTTATCATGCCAATATACGTTTTTGGTGCCAATACAGTTGCATGTAGTTTCATTTAGTTGCATAAAGTTGAAATTGCCACACCGATCTGTCATATAGTTGCATAAAGCTGAAATTGCCACACCTAGTTGCATATAGTTTCAATATAGTTGCATAAGTTACATAAGTTTCATATAGTTGCATAAGTTGCAATATAGTTGCATAAGTTCAATATAGTTGCATATAGTTGCATAAGTTGCAATATAGTTGCATAAGTTGTAATAAAGTTGCATAAAGTTGCATAAGTTGCAATATAGTTACATAAGTTGCATATAGTTGCATACGAAATTGTTGCAATATAGTTGCCTATAGTTGCAATATAATTGCATATAGTTGCATAAGTTGCATATAGTTGCATATAGTTGCATAAGTTGCAATATAGTACCAACATAGTTGCATATAGTTTCATTTAGTTGCATAAAGTTGAAATTGCCACACCTATCCATCATATAGTTGCATATAGTTGCATAGTTGCATAAGTTGCATATAGTTGCATATAGTTGCATAGTTTCATAAGTTGGATAAGTTCCATAAGTTGCGTAAAGTTGCATAAAGTTGTGTAAAGTTGCATAAGTTCCATAAAGTTGTTGAAGTTGCATAAGTTGCATGTTGCATAGTTTCATATAGTTGTTGTTTGCACCCAATTCGTCACCTTGTGAGAAAATCGAGGGTACTTACATGCCTAGTTGGGTCTTGCTGAGCATGACAGCTGTAGAGGAAAGGGTTAGAGAAAACAAAACAAAACTATAAACACGAATTAAATTAAAACAAACTAAAACTATGAGCATATGGATAAAGAAATAGCAAAGACAACAAGACCCATATCACCAATGTTTTTAGGATGATCAATTGATGAAATCAAAGCACAATGAAGAAAGGGGACTGTGAGTCCCTTCTTCCTCCAAAGGAAGTCTCTTGTGCCCTCACAAACTTTCTCTCCTTACAATAAGAAAATGAGAATGATGGTGAAAGAACTCCAAGCACATTCACTCAATGGAGAGGTGAATGGCTCAATGAAATCGTGCTAATGTGTTATTTCCAAGGAGTGAGTCCTTAAAACAATCTAAGAAGCATAACATTACATGAAATTCCTTGAGAAAATGATGTTTCTTCATGGCTTTTTATAGCATTGCATTGGGTGATTATGTAACTCTTTTGAAGTGTGAAAAGGGGCTCTTTAGGGCTTAATTAGGTCTTTGACCAGCCTACCATGTAGATTCAGATCAGATTTGAGGGTCAAATCGGCTTGGGAGATGATCCATAAGTGGTTGGGAGGCTGACCAATTCCATAAATACGCCAATTAGCAGGTGTGCGGGTTTTTTCGCTAACAGCCGCGCATACGCACGCGCACCCAACTTCTGTAAAGCGCCCTTTAATTTTTGGTTACTTTGAATAGTTTTTGACCTTTTTGCAATGCTGTGAAATTAATTCAATGCCATGAATGACTTCATTCCTTTTTTGACGATGTTGAGTTCTTGTCGCCATGTGCGGATGAAATTTCAGTGATAACATATGCCCCCTGATGGATGAGGTCAGGAGCATACGTATAGCCGAAATCCATCAATTTTTCTTCTACTGAGAATGGTGTTATAAGAGAGAGCAAGAGTGGGACCGTGCAGAGAAATCCATTGGAGAAGAAAGGAACCGGTAGAACCCGACCTTCCATAAGGTGCGTAACAACTGTGTACAAACAAGGCGGGCATGCCCCATGCTCATGTTATGTAACTCTGACAAAAGATGACAGAAGTTTTGGTGTAGATAACTGTAGCGCCATCGGGGGCGATGATGATAAAGGAAGAAGACAAGTCTGCAAAGGAATATACTCGGAACAATAGGCAATGATCGCGGTAATAAGCGGTGACGATGATGTGGGCATTGATGGCCCTACCAGGTTCATAGGTCTTCGACAAATGATAAAAAGAACTGCAATAGTCGCAAAGTAAGACCCACCATAACATGAGAAAGTGTTGGTGTCGAATGTTATGGGGGCCAATGACAACAGGGAGCAATAGTGTTTCACCCTGTGTCGTCCGAGATCTCTCATTAAATGGAGAATGAGAATCAAGATACTGTCGCCCTTCCAGAAAAAGTGTGTTGCTGTCGACAAAAGGGGAACGTGAATCCCAGAAGCAAAGGGCTTCATAGAATCTACTGAGGTGAGGAAGTGGCAGAGGTACATGGACGAAATCAAAAAGTGGGAAGACTCAAGACTGCCCTTGGTTGGAGGATGTATGAGATAAAAAGTGGCTGCAACTGCGTAACAAGGTCGAGTGTCAGGAGGACGATAAGACCAGTGGTAAGTTGTGCCAGAGGCGGGACAAGGTGAACAAATTCAAAGGGTAGAGGCAAGTGACCTGGATAGTTCTCTGAAGATATGGATGATGCCGACAAGGGTAGATGAGAAGTAATACTCCAACCAAGGGTGACATGGGTTGCATGTGGCCAAAAAAGGAAGAAAGTCGCCAACAGTGATGACAAAAGAAAATGTAATGACTAGAAATAAAGGCGTTTGTACAATAAATAATGAATAATGGGGGGGAAAATGTACAAATACATAAACGGGTGCCCCAATGTGAAATGAGTACCCCAGGGAGGGCAGAAATTTCTTGGAAAACTGATGAAGGGTGGGGGCCCCATTGGTGAGTTTCTGTATGAGGTAGGTGAAATGAAGATATGTTCGCAGATGGGAAAAATGATGGTGGATGAAATGGAGGGTTCATGATCCTGTGGAGGTGCAGGTAAAAAGAATAGAACCATAAAGAGCTAATCTGGGAGTCCATATGGGAAGCTAGCAAAATGAGAAGAAGAAGTATGTGGTTGATTCACAACATGATGAATGACTATTGGGACTCCCATCCCTAAAGGGTAATGAAGAACAACACGAGTGTCAAAAGTGTCAAAAGGTGCTATGAATGGGACAACTCATGTGGGTAAGAGAGCTATCGGGTAACAGTACCGAAGATGCAAATGGAGGTGTGAGTACTACAGAGCCGAGAATGGGTATCCTAAAGGCCGAATGGGTATCCTAAAGGCCAATATCAGAGGGTGTGACTGGAAATGTAAATGCAATACAACGGGAGAGACTACATGCCAGTGTTGAGTATATACCTGAAGGAATGATGTTGAGGGATGATGATCAAATACCTGCACAGAGAACAACCAAATACCCAAAGTGAACAATATCTGAAGAGAATCAAAGATATGAGCATGTATTAGATAAATGTGACAATGCGCATGCGTACCTGACCATAATATGAAACAAGGCGCCCCGGGGGCTTAGGATGAAAAGTGACTCAGGGACAGTTGTGACGTAGGTGGTGGGATGCTGATCCCGTGGCTGAAGATGGTTTGAAAAATGGATGCCTTGGGCTCCCGGAATGGTGAGTAGAAGTTTGGAAAAAGGCCTATATATAGTTGTAGGATCCACATTGCCACCTCATTTTTACCTGCTACAACAGTGACTGGATGAGTAGATTTCAGAGGAGATTTGGAGATTCAGGGAGGACGAGGCAGCCGATCGACGTTCTGTGAGTTTCAGGTTAGTGGTCTGATCATCCTGCATAGAAATAGGCTTTCAATTTTTGGGTAGGGTAGGTACGGGGGGTCGTACAAAGGGTTTGAGGAGATTTTGTATGGGGTGTGGCCCACATGCATGGGCGATCCGCTGGAAGGCGCGCATAGGTGCGCGCCTGTCCACTGAATGCACGCACATGAGTGCGCCATAGAAGGATTTTAAGGTGTTCCCTAGGGACGCGCCTATGAGGTGTACAGGCGTGCATCAGTGCGCACCTGTGAGGTGGATAGTCGCGCTCTTGAGCGCAGATGTGAGGTGGACAGTCGCACTCAGGTGCGCTCCTGTGTAGTGAACAGGTGCACATATATGCGCGCCTGTATAGTGAACAAGCACGCATATGTGCGCGCCTGTGGATTACAAACTGCGCCTATGAGGCAAGGTTGAAGGGTGAAAAATGAGTCTTTTTGATGCATTTGATGGTTGCATAAGCTGATATAGGACTCTGTGTTGTGTGCAGGTGACCAACAGTGACGATGGTTGTGCGGTGGCGAGAGAAAGACTGGTCCCAGTTGCGAGATGTTGTGGACAATGTGGGGCCTGCGGTGCAAGCGACTTTAGCAACCTGTGGGTTGCTAAAGTTCTTTGAGTGCCCGCTGATACGGGCACAGGAGTACTTACTACAATTCCTGCTCCAGATGTGGAGTCCGGAGCTGCACTGCTTCCTCGTGCGAGGAGAGAAGATCCCCTTCACTATGGTGGAGGATGTATATTTTTTGACTGGGCTCCCTTTTCGAGGTATGCCCCTACCGGCAGAGCCTGTGCTGCCGAGGGATACAGCCCTGGTGACGATCGCCAAGCGATATTTCTCAGGCAAGAACTTCATGTCAGGGACTGTAGTGAGTTTTAGTGCTATAGACTCCCTGATGCATTTTTGCATAGCGGCGATGATTGTTCATGTGTATGGGTCACTTGCGACCCAACGGATTAGTGGGGGCCAACTGTTGGTGTTGGAGAGGGTGGTGGTGGGCCGTGAGCGGTTCACATGGGGGTTGACGCTACATGCGCGGATGATTGCACAGTTGGACCGTTGTCGGTCCACAGGTACAGGAGAGTTTGCATTTGGTTCTATCCTGGTAGCCTAGTTTTTGGAGAGGGTGTCGATGCTGCGCCCGAGGGTTCTGCTAGAGATGTTGGGGGCACGAGAGCCGTGATTGAGGCGGTGGTCTACAATTTTGGTTCGCCATGGTGGTGGCCAAGGTGGTCATTATTTTTTGGTGCAGGCGGCACAGATATGACAGCAGATGTCGCAGATGATACTTCGGTACCCCTATGCTGGGGTGGACTTCCGGGGGGACCTGGACATGGTACTGCCTCTTGGGGAGGTTTTTGACCATCGAGGTATGTTGAGTATTGTGTATGTTTTTTATTTATGTTATCTTTTGAGATATCAGTTCATATGTGATATAGACGTTGATATGATCATTTGTTTGTTGTTTTGTGCATGTGCAAATGTGGCACCTCGTGGGCGCGAGGTGGAGATGCAGAGAGCGTTGGTTCAGTGAGAGCCGGAGAGACTGCCGCGTGGAGAGAGACGTTGGCAGGATGAGGCCGCAGGGTGACCAGCAGAGCCCAAGAGGGCAGTGAGGAGGTGTCGGTTCGATGACCCTGGGGCGGGGCCATCACACGCTCCTCCGACGGTGGCCGGAGTTGATTTTGATGATATACGCCGTCGTTTGGAGACGGTGTTACAAGACGTGCCTAAGGGCATGTGGATACGCATCCAGGACGAGGGGTTTCTAGAGCAGTGTATAGGAGTACCGCCACCATGGCAGGGTATAGTGCGACGAGCAGTTGTGCTTGCCGCGATGACTAGTGGATGCCTGCCGTCGGGGCA
>CBVK0100393326.1:0-10788 GCA_900067695.1 Picea abies | reverse complement strand
CTTGTGACTGGAGTTCAGACGTGTGCTCTTCCGGTCTGCTGAGGAGCGGCGTATGATAGCTCGTTGAAAAGGTATCATCGAGGAGATTCATTTTGGGGGATCAATTATGCCTTTGGCTATTATTAAGAACCTCGATCTTGAAAAACATTCATTTAGGCCCTCAAAATGGCCCCGGAAGTTAAAACCTGCTAAAAATAGTAAATTGCCAAAATTGCTAGAAAACTGTTTTGAGCCAGTCGAAAAAGGTGGGTGGCCACCGATATCCACCTAGATCAATCCTCCCTCCTTAGGAAGAAATGGTATCCATTGCGTTGAGTTCCCTGGGGAGAGGGAAAAGCATTTGCTGGATCTGCATCTGGGTGAGTTGCTTGTATTGTTGGAGAAGTCACACTGCTTAGTTTGTGGAACTCTGTCATGGACTTGTTGAAGTTGAGGTTGTTCAAAAAGTCAAGCTACATGAGAGGAAGGTGTGCAAAAGGAATCTTTGTGCTTTGTTGCAACCTTTTCGACCTGCTTCTGTTGAATAGAAGGTGCAGGGGGCGAAACTGTAGTGGTTGTAGTGTCCTTATGTTCTCCTTTTGAACAAATTGTAAAGAAGCTGAATTTTGTAGTATGAGATACTACCTTGCGACACTTTTTAGGTGCAACA
The DNA here is from genome assembly GCA_900067695.1 of Picea abies. Taxonomy (NCBI): domain Eukaryota; kingdom Viridiplantae; phylum Streptophyta; class Pinopsida; order Pinales; family Pinaceae; genus Picea; species Picea abies. The sequence goes on along the minus strand of CBVK0100393326.1, from coordinate 10,139 downwards.
ATAGTTGGAACTACCTCTGGTATTCTGTAGAGATGACCCCCCAAAGTAATAATGACACTACGGGGTCAAGACTCATAAACAGCATGGTGCTTCCACATATATGGCTAGCACAAGATAACATCACAGACATCCAGTGGAGAAACATCACATAATACCTCGTGCTTGAAGGGCTAGATGTTGTATGACAATCGACATTGTTGGCTGACACGGAGATCTCGTCCTTGGCGAAGCCACCCGATGTTGTATGGTTGTAGGTGTGGTGTTGTCGACAATCCCGACTGTTTGACAACCTCTACTGAGATGAGGTTCTTTTGGCTTCCGCTATCAACAATAAAATGTAGCGGGGTCCCCTTCACCCACATCTGTGAATGAAAAAGGTGCTCCCCCTCTTCGGAATCTGTTGGTTCTTCTAGTTGAATTGATGTGGTTGCAACAATAGCAGTGGGGTCTATGTCAATGATCTGTCCTTTACCAGTGTTTTCAAAATAGGACTCTAAATCAAGGTTATGCTCCTTGTCTTTGATATCAGCCACCAATGATTGTTTTGAGTGACATTCATCGGTGTTGTGCCAGGGGATTTTGTGAAAATCACACCATTTTCTGGTGTCCTTCTTTGTCTTCCCGTGACCCTTCTTTTCCTGTGTCTTGGACTAGTTTTCGAGAAACTGTTTGTTAGGTATGTATTTTTCATATTTGGTTGTTGTGGATTTGCATACCCAAACTCTCGTTTGTTCTAGTGCTTAAATTTCTGCTTGATTTTAACAGCATATCGATAGGCAGCACCGAGTGATGAGATGTCCAGAAAATCCATTTCAGTCTGGATGTATCTGTGTAGAGCCCCACGGTATTTCAGAACCAAATGTCTCTCGGAGTCTTTGATACCCAGCTTGGTGTGCAAGGTATGGAAGGTATTGGTGAACTCCGGAACTGCTTGGCCCCTCTCTTGCCGCAGTGTGGTCCATCTCGTGTACTGGTCCTCATAGTTGCCAATAAGGTAATATTGTTCCTTTACTGCATCCAAAAAAAAATCCCAAGTGGGATCGGCCCCATATATTCCAGACTCCTCTATTGAACTTTGCTCCCAGTAAGTTTCCCACCAATGTTTGACATGAGGGAGAGCTTTAAGGAGTGCGAAGGTGATCTTTTCTTTGTCGAAAAAATTGTGAACAGAGAAATAACCTTCTAGCTGAGTTAACCATTTTTCTAGGGATTCTGCATCTATCTGTCCTTCAAATACAGGAATATCAAAATTAACTTGTACCTTAAAAGGCAAGGTGCCTCCAAAGTGGACACTTGATGAATATGTGCCTGATGCTATCGGAAAGAGTTGAAGGATGTGGGAAAAATTCTCCATCATTTCGTCCCTCTGTCGCGTGAGAGCTTGCTCAAGCAACAGATTGATAGGATCGTCTGCTCCGTTGATTTTCTTTTCTTCTGCCATTGAGGGTTTCTTGGGTGTGTGAGAGAAATTGTCTTCAAGAGAGACAAGCTCGAGACCAAACTTGCTATACTCGGACCTCATCGGGGACATGCACTAAAAAAAAATGATCAAGAGCAGCCTGCTTTGATACCACTGATCCAGATTATTTTCGACACGAAATGAGAGCGGAGATATAATAAAGAAATGCACCGAGATATTGCAGATATTCAATAATATAACAAAAATTTATCAAAGATGCAACCATAAACATAGATATATAGTAATACATTATTTCTATTAATCAAATAAATGTACAGAGACTGTAAAAATACAGAGTGAAAGACTCGCTAGAATGGTGGTAGCTTATCTCTGAGAAGAGATGTGGCGACTACTCGCATTCGCAGGAAGATGATTACAATGAGGCTTTGGAGGCATTTTTACAATAAACAAGAATGCCAAAATTCCTAGACATCCAAAAACCTAACCCTAGGATATGAAGCGCCAAAAGTCATGTGGGCCTCGTTTGGGTAAGTTAGTACATCAACTTCCCGGGGTCGTAACTTTTGCATATGATCTCTGTTTTAGGCGTATGATAGCTCATTGGAAAGGTATCATCGAGGAGATTCATTTTGGGGGATCAATTATGCCTTTGATTATTATTGAGAACCTTGATCTCGAAAAACCTTCATTTATGCCCTCAAAATGGCCCCGGAAGTTAAAACCTACTAAAAATAGTAAATTGCCAAAATTGCCAGAAAATTGTTTTGAGCCAGTCAAAAAAGGTGGGTGGCCACTGATATCCACCTGGATCATATGTTGTGGTTTACAATGTGTTGTTTTGAAATTCACTAGTTCTCTTGCAAATATGTCTAACTACTGCTACCAACATTCATTTCCATGAGACAAAATCAAATTCATAAAAACAGAAACAGAGCATATGCAAAACAGAGTGAGTAAAGATCTCTAAGCAATCATATAATTGAAATCCTAGTCTAAACTATACTGCTATCATCTGAAAGAATTAAAGTTTTAGCTAATCTAACATTTACACTATTGAAATCAAATGCTAATACTAATCTACGAAGATGTTTACCTTTGTTGGGCGGTGGGCCCTTACCGCTTCAACAGGTTAGTGATTGGAGTCTACAGTAAGCTTTCTTTCAACCCACACATTACTCTTATTCAAACTTCAAAACATAGAATCAAACTATGCTAACAACTCAACTCACATTCAATCATAGATGATCAAGGCATGGAGATAAATGACGTCCTTATATTAATCTTCACCCAGAATATGTTCTACAATATGTAATGTTGCTTCACATGTTGTGTTATGCTAACTCTCCATTACCTCCACCACCCTTGCCATGACTATTTAAACAGTCTTAGTCGTGAAACACAAGGAGGTGAAATCGTTTTCAAATCAGTCAATTGTTAAATTTAATTATTCGGTTACATATTTTAAGCTTCATCCTCATGACACGAAGTGCATGAGGATGAAGCAACAACAAACTATCCTAACATAGCCTTGATAAAACATTTATGATTCAATAAACATCCAACAATTGTCTCGGGCACGATCTGGAGCTAAACTTGGTACATTCAGCTTCTTGTATTGGTACCGGATCCGAACAGTGCACAAATGAGGTACCGGATCACAACAGTCTATGACCATTGGTACCGGATCGCGACAGGTGAGATTCAGTACTGGATCTAAATAGAAGGTGTGCTTGGTACCGGATCTGAATAGAAGGTGTGCTTGGTACTGGATTCAGACAATGGTAATTTGGCACACAAGTATAGGATAGCTGAGCTGGTACAGGAAGGCTGGACTTATCTAGAGTTCAAAGATTATACATGGAAAATTGAAGCATTAGTACATGAAACATTTAATCTCCTAGCTCAATAAACCACAAAAATGCATGAATTAATTATACTTTACCTTATGACCTTATCAATGGCTAATGGTAGTGTTCTTTGTCATTTACCCAAGCTTAGGTAAGCCAAAAAGGTATAGATGAGGAGTATAATAGGGTAGTGGGGATGTCAATTTAGAGGCTCAACACATTTTCCATAAGAGATCCCTCTTTATATAAGGTGAAGGAGGGATGGATGAGGATATTAGGATGATCCCACTAAATCAAAGAAGCGAGTAAGATCCAAACCGATCGGAGGCCACCTCATCTTCTAGAATATTCCCTTCTAGAACATTCATGAATTTCACTTTTCCCTTGTTTAAGCATCGTCGCACCCTATGCAAAGGCAGCCCGCGACAACGTCGTAGTCCAGCTTTAGTGCAATGTGCGATGATCAAACATTGTCACACCCCAAGCATAGAGTAGGGTGCGACGATCTCCTTTGACATAGTTTTTAAGGAAGAGAAGGTAAACCATTTTTCTCATGGAGAAAGTCTCTTTTAGTGTTTTTAGGGAACATGGAAGTGAGTCATGCACATAGTGTTAGTTGATCACCGAGGTGACCAAAATAATGTGTAACACATAGTGATTCATGTTTCTCATCTTTGTTTCTTCCTTTGTTTCCTGGATGGAAAATTGAGAAACAATTAGTTGATCACCTCCTCTGTTTGCCATAATGTTCAGAGAAAGATACCTTCCACATGCTCAAGTTTTTCTAACTTCTCTCATATATAGGAGTGAGAAATATGTGTGGCTACTCATGTTGCAAACAATTATTTTTCCCTTCCTTCAAAATTCCCAACAAACTCTTATATGAATTATTGTATCTCAATTGGATTTTATGTAGCATATTTTCTTAAAAACTCCATTTTTTTTCTTTATTCTATGATCTAGATTTTATGAGCAGAACGAAATGACTACAAATTATTAACAGATGCTTAACACAGAATAATAGAGATACAGTCAAACTGGTTTTACATTCAATAAGGAAATAAGCTGAAACTGTAAAATGCAGCGGAAAACAAGCTTGCTAGAATGGTGGCAGCTTATCTCTGAGAAGAGATGTGACGACTGGGCTCATTTGCAAGAAGATCATTACAATGAGGCTTTGAAGGCCTTTTTACAATAAACAGGAGTGTCAAAAACCCTAGACATCCAAAAACCTAACCCTAGGAAATGAAGCGCCAAAAGTCATGTGGGCCTTGTTTGGGTAAGTCAGTACATCAACTTCCCGGGGCCGTAACTTTTGTATACGATCTTTGTTTTAGGCGTACGATAGCTCATTGGAAATATCTATTCGAGGACTACAACTGTTCACACGAATTTCATTGTGAGGTTTTTGGACTACTGCATACCCAAAAAAATGTCGTTTAGGGCCTCAAAACGGCTCCGGAAGTTTAGGACCCGAAAAACTACTAAAAATAGTAAATTACCAAAATTGTCAGAAAGTTGTTTTGGGCCAGTTGGAAAAGGTGGGTGGCCACCGATATCCACCTGGATATATCCTCCCTTAGGAAATTTCAACCATCAGATGAGGAAATTTATGTTGAATTTGGCCTCGGGTGAGCCACTTGCCTTGGTTGCAGAAGTTGCCCTGCTTTGATGACTCGATAGAGCTGGATCCTTTGTTGTTGAGTGCCCTTGATTTATGTGTTCACAATATGATCACTGGATGCCTTTTGTATGCATTCGGGGTTGAGATTTGTTGGTGTCAATTGTTCTGTTATGTCTAAGGTGTCCAATACTGGTGGGAAATAAGGTCGAAGGAGGTCCACGTTGAACACTGGGTGCAGGCCAAGGAAAGGAGGAATGTTGAGCTCAAAAGAATTATCTCCCATAACCTTGGTGATGGTGTACGACCCATAACGGAGTGGGAAAAGCTTCCGATGGGGTCCTGTAAGCTGTTCTTTCTACAAGTGCAACCAAACTTTGTCGCCCGCCTGAAACTTGTGTGGCACCCGATGTTGATCATGGTGCTACTTGTACTTGTCATTGGACTTCTGTAGGATATCCTGAACCTATTGGCAGATGTGTTGGATCCGCTCAATGAACCAGGTGGTTTTGTCAGCTTCAGTTGGAGCGGGAGATGAGTCGACTGAGGTGACCGCAAGGGGAAGTGCGACATCTATGGGACCCAATGGTTGGAATCCCAACCCCACCTGAAAGGGGCTGTGGTCGGTTGAGCTATGTAGGGCACGGTTGTAACTATGTTGGACATAGGGAAGACTCTCATTCCATGTGCGAGGGTGCTTGGAATTATACATGCACGGGATATGCACAATCATTCGATTTACGACCTCGGTTTGGCCATCTGTCTGGGGGTGGAAGGTCATGGATTTGGTGAGCTTGGTGTCCAGCAGTGACCAGAGGCTCAATCAGAATGTGCTGAGAAATTGACTGTCCCAATCTGAGACAATGCTTTGTGGGATTCCAAAATGTACTCAGACTCGTTCAAAGAAGAGTTTCGTCATGGCTTTTGCTGTGATGCTCTTCTTGCAGGCAACCAGAATTGCCATCTTAGAAAACTGATCAACAACCACAAAAACACATTCATTTCCCCACTTGGTGGATGGGAGGCCCGGCATGTAGTCCATTGAGATGGATTCCCATGGCCTGTCAGGAGTAGGAAGAAGGGTGTACATGGCTTGTTTCTTAGTGGTCATTTTGGCAATAGTACATGCAATGCATGACCTGATATACTTGGTGACCTCCTGTCAAAGTTTCGGCCAGTATAAATGTTTATGTAGCATCACCACTATCTTTTCGACACTGAAGTGTCCTACCACCCGATTGTAGTGGGATTCCAAGATCAGTTTCGCTCGCTCACTTGATGGAACACAAATATGGCACATACAACACAACAACCCATCCTGAAGATGGAAATTATCGACAACTGCATTTGCACCCAACATTTGGTAGGTGGTGGTGAAGTCTGGGTTTGTCTCATAAAGTTGGGGCCATCCAGAGGTCTCATGGCCGCAAGAGTCTAACATTGTGGTGAGTGCCACGACTGGCGGTCTACTGAGGAAATCAGTGACGCAGTTTGTGCTTCCTATTTTATACTTGATGTTGAGGTGGAATTGTTGTAAGTATGTGGACCACTTTTGATGGCGGTCATTCTGTAATTTGCCTTGTGTTTGCAAGAATTGCAGTGCCTTATGATCAGTGTGGATGACTATCTCCTTCCCAAGAATGTAATTTCTCCACTGGCGGAAGGCTTGCACAATGGAGTACATTTCTTTGTCGTAAGTAGGGTACTTACGGATAATGTCTGATAGTGTCTCGATAGGCCATGGGGTGGTCGTGTTGAGTGAGAACGACGCCCACAACATAGTTTGAAGCATATGTCTCAATGTCAAAGGGATGTTGCAGGTCTAGTAGTGAAAGTAATGGGGCCGAGCACAAGCATTGCTTCAAATAATTGAATGCTTGTTTTTGGGACTGACCCCACTCAAATTTTTCCTTACCACCACCCCTGTTTATTTGGCTGAGGGCCCATGCAATATGGGAGAATCCCAACACGAACCTACGGTAGAAATTGGCAAGGCCCAAAAAGCTTCGAAGCTTAATGAGTGTGGTTGGGGTTGGCCAGTCACAGATGACTTGGATCTTGGTTGGATCCACATGTACACCATGTTGAACAACAATGTATCCCAGGTAATGGACCTTGTCCATGCCAAAGGAGTATTTTTCCAAGTTGGTGTATAGCTTGTCCTTCCACAGGGTGTGCATAACCTGTTGAATATGCTGCAAGTGTTCTACCCAAGACTTGTTGTAAATGAGAATGTCATCCAGATACACCACTACAAAATTATTCGTGAATGGGCGTAGGATATCGTCCATCATCCTCATGAAAATGGCTCGAGCATTTGTCAAACCAAAGGGCATGACCAACCATTCAAAAAGTCCTTCCTTTGAATTGAAGGCGGTCTTCCATACATCTGTCTTTTCTTTTGGGACCTAGTGGTAGCCATAATTCAGATCAATCTTACTAAAGTATTTGGCCCCCCTGAGTTGATTAAGGAGGTTGTTGATTCGGGGAATTGGGTATCGTTTTCTGACTATGATTTTATTCAGGGCCCAATAATCAATGCAGAGTCGCCAGGTTCCATATTTCTTCTGTACCAGCACAATTGGGCTCCCGCCAGGTGATGAGATGGGACGGATGTGCCCCTTGTGGAGTAGTTATTGGATATGTCTCTTGATCTCCTCATTTTATAACATAGAGTGGAGATAGACTAGCCCATTGGGAAGTGGTGCGTCGGGGGTCAGATCGATGGGGTGTTTGACCTAATAGTGCAGAGGTACCCCGGTAGGTGAGGAGAAGATATTTGAGTATTCTTCGACGAACTTATCTACTTGCTTCTGCTTTGTGGAGAGGTCAACTGCAGATACCGTGGATGTGGTTGTGATATTTCACTCATTCCAAGAGAGAATCATGAAGAAGACAAACTTCCCCATCTAAGAGATGACCTTCTTGCATTGCTTGACAGAGATAAAGAAAATAACACTAGGTGGGACTGCCTCGAGTATCTTGTACAATTTCCTGTTCAAAGTAATAATAACACTACGAGGCCTAGACTCATATACAACATGATGTTTCCATAAATAAGGTTGGCCTAAAAGAACATCACAAACTTCGAGAGGAGAAAAATCACACAATACCTCGTCTTTGAAGGGCTTGATGTCGTACGACAATCGACATTGTTGGCTGACGCAGAGATCGCTTCCTTGGTGGATCCATCCAATGGTGTAGGGTTGTGGGTGCAGCGTTGTCGGTAGGACCAACCGCTTGACAACCTCTGCTGAGATGAGGTTCTTCTGGCTACCGCTATCAATGATGAAGTGCAGCGGGGTGCCTTTTACCCACATCTGTGAATGGAAGAGGCACTCTCCTTCTTCTGGCTCATTTGGTTCATCATGCTAGAGCTTGGTAGTAGCAACGGTGCACTGGGTTCTGCGTCAATGATCCATCTTACCCTTTATGGGTCTGACTCAGAGTTAGAACCTGCATCTGATTCATAGGCTTTCACTTTAGCCACCAATGACTTCTTTGAGCGATAGTCAACATTGTTATGCCAACGGCTCTTATGGAAGTCGCACCACTTCCCAGTATCTTTATTTGTCTTTCTGGTGTCCTTATTTGCTTGTGGCTTGGACTGGTTGTCCTGATACTGTCCATATTTGATATGTCCTTTGTTCTGTGGGTTGGGGCCGCCCTTTCCTGGCTTTTTTTGTGAGGGGTTCCCGGGCCCAAATTACCGCGTCTTTTTTTTGAGCTTCTGCTCGATTTTAACTACATATCAGTAGGCCACGCCCAAGGACGAGATGTCCAGAAATTCCATTTCACTCTGGATGTATCTATGGAGAGAACCACGATACTTGAGCACCAAATGTCACTCTGAATCTCTGATACCCATCTTGGTGCTCAAGGTATGGAAGATATTTGTGAACTCTAGCACTGCTTGGTCTCTTTCTTGCCGCAGCGTGGTCCATTTGGTATACAAGTCATCAAAACTTCCAACATGGTAGTATTGTTCCTTAATAACATCCCTGAAGGATTCCCAGGTGGTTGCGACTGTAAATAACGAGGGTTCCTCTGTTTCCTTTTTCTCCCGGAAAGTTTCCCACCAATATTTGACATGGAGAATGACTTTGAGGAGCACAAAAGTAATCTTTCTCTATTTGAAAAGTTAAGGACAGAAAAAAACCCTTCTAGTAGATTCAATCACTTATCTACACCATCTACGTCTATCTGACCTTCAAATACAGGAATATCAAAGTTTATTTTTACCTTGAAGGGGGTGATGCCTCCGCTCGAAGAAGTTGTGTCACCCATTGGTAGCCGCCGAAGGATTTGCGCGAAACTATCCATCATCTCGTTCCTCTGTTGTGTGAGGGCTTCCTCAAGAAACATTTTGAAAGGATCTTATGTCCCGTCATCTTTCTTTTCTCCTGCCATGAGAGGTTGCTTGGGCGTGCAAGAGCTTTGGTCCTCAAGAGAAACAAGCTCGAGACCCAACTCTTTGTACTCTAACCTCGTTGGGGACATGCATTAAGATGACAAGGAGTAGACCCCTTTGATACCACTGATCCGGATTTTATGAGTAGAACGAAATGACTACAGATTATTAATAGATGCTTAACACAAAATAACAGAGATATAGCAAAATTGATTTTCTATTCAATAAAGAAATAAGCTAAAACTGTAAAATGGAGCAGAAAACAAGCTTGCTAGAATGGTGGCGGCTTATCTCCGAGAAGAGATGCGAGGGCCATGCTCATTCCCAAGAAGATCATTACAATGAGGCTCTGAAAGCCTTTTTACAATAAACAGGAGTGTCAAAAACCCTAGACATCCAAAAACCTAACCCTAGGAGATGAATCGCCAAAAGTCATGTGGGCCCCGTTTGGGTAAGTTAGTACATCAACTTCCCGGGGCTGTAACTTTTGCATACAATCTCTGTTTTAGGCGTACGATATCCCATTGGAAAGATCTATCCAAGGACTACAACCATTGAAGAAAATTTCATGTTGAAATTTTTTGATTGCTACATACCCAAGAAAACGTCATTTAGGGCCTCAAAACGGCTCTGGAAGTTTAGGACCCGAAAAAATGCTAAAAATAGTAAATTACCAAAATTGCCAGAAAGTTGTTTCGAGCTAGCTGGAAAAGGTGGGTGGCCGCCGATATCCACCTGGATCATTCTAACTTATGGATTTCAAATACTTGTTGTTCGTACTACCTACTAGTTCCTACTTGACCTACACCATAAATATATGTTTTTGGTAGAAGACATCAT
>CBVK0100393324.1:0-27269 GCA_900067695.1 Picea abies | reverse complement strand
CGGTCTGCTGAGGAGCATTGGATAAGATGCATTATCTTCATGCAGCTTTAACAGAGACTTTGCGTTTGTATCCAGCTATTCCTATGGTATGTCACTTTATATGCATCTTTCTTCAGGCATTTCGCCGGTAACCTCAATAGGCTAATTTAAATAAGATGGTAGAGAACTAAATATACATTTATTTTTTCTTTAAACAAAATGTATTCCTAACGATCCTCCTCTATTTTGGGTTAATTTTTAATGATCATAACAATTTGCAGGATGGAAAGTCTGCGGTTTCTGATGATATTCTACCGGATGGATACAAAATAAAGAAAGGTGATATAGTGAGCTACGTGCCTTATTCTATGGGAAGAATGAAATACCTCTGGGGTGTGGATGCGGACGAGTTTAAGACCGAGAGATGGCTTAATCAGAATGGAGTATTCCAACCCCAGTCGCCATTCAAGTTCACTGCATTTCAAGTATGTGAGCTGAGCTGAGCGTGGTATTGGGTTTTTTGAAGTGATAACAAGTATTTTGAAAACGATTTCTGGAAATTGATAAGGAGTATTGTTGACTTGCAGGCTGGACCTCGCATCTGTCTTGGCAGCAAATGAAGACAGTTGCTGCTGTCCTCATTCGCTTCTTCAATTTCGAGGGTGAGGGTGCCCAACCAGTGACATATCGTCCCGCACTGATACTAGTTATGAGTGGGGATGGGCTAAATCTTCGGGTAAACCCTAGATGAGGTTGCTGAGCAGAGTGTGCAAGTCTGTTCACAGAGCTTCGTTAAGTTGGATATTTCCTGGCAAAAGGGGTATAAAGTGAAGTGAGAGCACAACAGCAAACTTTAAAGACCTAATAAGCCTATTCATTATGCATAATAAGCCTCATAGGTAACCGATAAAGCACCGTTATGGCAGTCCTTCCTCATAATATGGTTTTTAATACAAAAATCGAGCGTGACTATACTTATACTGTAACTGGCAATTTATTCTAGTTTTTTATGTTTTTTTTAAGAAAATAAATATCATGGAGAGACTCAGAGACATGTATTGTAATTTTTTATGTTTTCTGAAGAAAATAAATATCATGGGAGATACTCAGAGACTTTTATATAAGAGTCATAGCGTGTAATTGATTTCTTAGATGCTGTGTGCAATTAAACTTTTTGTTATAATCAGATGTTTAAGACTGGTTTATCGTGATGGAAGTGCAAGTATTTCATCAATTATGGAGAATATTTACTTAGTTGGTTAATGGATGTCAAAAAGTCAGAGACAATTTTTTTCATTTAGCTGTAAACCAATTTTTAATATGTGGTTTGTTGAAAGTTTAACAGGAAGAGCATCATATAAATTTATTAAGAGTATCACATGTAATTTATAAAAAATTGGATGCAGAACAGCAAGCACATCATATAAAATTATTAATGGATATTACTTATAAAAAATTGAACCAAGGTGAAAAGGGTAATAACCATTCCTATGAACCACCCAATCTACATCCAATTAACTCACTATAAAACAATTATTAAAATTTTATATTTACATAACAATTTTATTGCATAAAGTATTTCAATCATTAATAATAAAAAAATATTAAATATAAATTAAAATATTTTGAAACGCCATTTTGCACATCAGCAGAGGTTGACTGGTGTTGTAGGCTGTTACACGTTCTCCTATTTATCTTGTTGCATTTTAGGGACATGTTACAAGCATCTCTACTAGATTTCTTAGAAATATTACACTTTTTACCATATCAAGTGTTGGTTGTTCTATTTTCCTTTCTACCGAACATTTCCATAGAAAACTTGTTAACAAAAATAGAGAGAGTTATCATAAAATTTTGATAAAGGTATTCAATATTGTCCTTAATTGATATGATATTTAATTCATGATTTAGATCCTTTAGTAAAACCATCTTTATTTTTGTTGAATAGCAAGTGCTTATGGTTGTCATAATTGTCTTCTACATGGTTTTTGTGCATGTCAAAGTTTAGAGTTAGTGTTAAATGTCTATAATCTAAGTTAAGATCATGGTCATCTTAGATGTCAAAATATACCATTTGGTTGTAAATTTCATGTACCTACTTATTAAAAATAAAACATAACAATAGGACTAAATATTTTCAACAAGGGTGGTTATGTTCTATCCCTAGTTCCAAGTTCAACAATCCATGAAAAACACATTAATGGTTTCCAAGATGCATACATTAGAAATAAAAAGGTAAGAGGTGTACATATATGTTATATGATGTATACAAAACCAAACTTAGACTTGTTCTTGATACTTGTGCCTTATACCAAGTAGACTTTAAACTTTTGAACTATGACTCAAGTTGTAAGCCAACCACTAGGCCACATATTATAGTTTTCAGTTTTTCATGTGGAAATATGGGAATGAAGTTTTCAATCAAAATTCATCGTCTTGTAACTAATATTCGTGAATTTAACTAAAACGTGCTTGAGCCATCTAATACATGGATATATCATTGAATCTTAATTTTTTTTTTGCATATGCTTATATTGGAAAATTATACATAAATTAGTTGTAATTATTAGAAAATCTAGTGACTCAAAACCAATGAGGCCTATCATATTAGATTTGAATATACTAAGGGAACTTGATTTCTGAGAGACTGAAGTTGATAGAAGCATCACAACAAGGAAAATGTAATTTATTGTATGTAATAATGGAGTGAGTGCATGCAAGGTACAATAAAAAATCTTTGTCCTTCCAAGGTTGTTGATTTGCTATTTAGAGAGAGTTGATGTCATGTCCAAGCCTGGATCACATTAATGGAAAATGGAAAGCTAAGATGTGATACAATAATAGTTTTGGAAGATTTTGTCTTACAAAATGAATGACACTTTTGAATATCATAATTATACTATCAATATTGGACATATAAGCATCCTTATAAATCAATTTGAAGAATTAAAAAAATTGAGAAGAAGCAAAGTAAATTGAACTTTAATATGCCCATATTATTCTATTTTCCTTCAAAATGAAAATGAACAAATAGAAATCTAGGAATTAGATTAATTGAGCATATCTTTTAATCCAAATGATATTCAATGAGAAAGAGATAACAAAATAGAGCTCCATTCTCTTCATGGAAATCATTTTATCCAAGTCCAATGCCTTGGAAATTACATATATTTAAGACAATGATTTATCCACAAAAGTATTCAAGTCACTTAAAAATATGAGTTGAAGTAAGGTTAGGGAAAAAATAGTTCCATTATTGTTTCAATTATCTTTAGATATGAGGCTAATATTGCATCACAATCATCATATTAATGTCCCAAGTACATCACAATAGATGAAATTGAATCAACTTGTGAAGCATTCCTAAAAAAGAAAATTTGGAAAGCTTCAAAGAACATGTTTCCTAAAAAAGAAAATTTAGAAAGCTTAAAAAACTAGAAAACTAAAATTTATTATTACAAATTAAAATATTAAGTAAAATGAAATTCAACTTTTTGCATAGGCTTTGTATCAAGACCTCTCTAATCATAATTCTATAATAATAAAGGATGATGTTTTCCCATATTTATAAAAAATTAACTCAATGAGTACAAAAATATGGATGGCTATTAGCCACATACACTTTTTTTTTCTAAAATATACAGATTTGACACAAGAAATATGATAAATAGAAACTGTGTGTTCCCTTTCCAAAAATGTTTTCTATTACAATGCAATAGAATAAAATAATACCCCATAAAAGTTGTGCTTTCTCTTGCCAAAATAGTTTTGTCATTATAATGAAAGACAATGAATTAATTCTTAGTCGAGGAAACAATTTTACTTACCAGAAACATTTGCAACACAGGAATTAATTCTGAATATATCAGTAAATAAATGGTTTAAATATTTCATTGTAAGTAGAGCAGGGGACATCCCTTTTGGCTTGATCCTTGAGTCGATCAATGAAATTAGAGTGGTTAATTGATTCAGATAGAATTTTTGATCGAAAAATTGATGTCTTCATATCCTTATGAAAAGGACTCAATTGGGTAGAGTTCGATTAGAGATTTCCAATGTAATTTGAAGGGATTAGACAGAGATTGTATGCATAAGTTATCACATTCTAAACTTTTTGACTTTTGATCAATAATGAAAGAGTCCACAGAAGCAGTGACACATGGCAGTTCTAGGAGGTGACATGTGACATGCAATGATCACTAACACTTGGAATGTATGGTTGGCTGACATGTGGCATGTATGGACGAATGAAACGTGGCATGGTGTTGACATGGTAGTGCTAGGAGGAAACATGTGGCAGTGTAGGACAAGGTTTATGTGTTATTGTATGGTGATGATGTGGCAGATGCTAACTAGGTAAGATGACATGGAAAAGTCAACGTGAAAACATGTGGACAAATCACAAGATGACACGTGGCCCGATCAGATGGTGCCACGTGGCACCCCAAGAATGGCCAATAAGTGCTAAGGTCAAAAATTGATTTCAAATCTATTGGTAGGGGATTTGAACCCCTCACCTACCACATTGTATTTTGGCACCTTGCTACTAAGCGACAAGGTGGTTCTTGCGAAAGCATCCATTGGTAGGGGATTTTAACCCCTCACCTATTGTATTTTGGCACCTTGCCAGTAAGTCACAAGGTGGTTCTTGCGAAAGCATGGCAATGAATAGTATTTAAAGTTATATATTGTCATATATAACATGAAATACGACCTAACCAATGACCTCCACTCATTATGTGCTCATATATACTAATCACATGTCTTAAAACCCATAAAATTTGGTTCGACCATATCACAATTGGTTAGAAAAAATATTATATATGTCATTATGCACTCATATAATAATAATAATAATAATAATAATAATAATAATCCATTTTTAAGGTCAGAGCTAAGCAAGACACCTAATTGGTGCATGAGACCCCCTTGTTTATGGGACAAGGGACCCCCTCCGCCCAGCGATTTGACTGGTAAAGTCTACGAAGGTATACATACCCTAACCCCCTCTAGATTTGAACTTGTGACCTCTTAGGAGGAAACACATGTTCTTAACCATTAGGCCCACTCAGACTATATATTAATCATGTGTATTAAAACCCATAAAATTTGGTTCGACCATCTCACAAATGATTAGAACAAATATTATATATGGTTGTATGGTTGTTAACCATATATCTCATAGCTATAAAAAAAAAAAAAATAATGACTTTCGACCATATATTATGGTATTTTCAAATATTTTGGATTGATTATAATATGCCATTATGTGTTTATTGAACCATATATTTTATTTCCCATATAAAAAGTGGATGGGATAAGACTGTGACCATATATTATTTATTTCAAATCTTTTAGAGTTATTATAATAATTGTTTTTGGGGATATACGTTTATTATATGGTTAGTCATATATTTCATATCCCATTTAAATTGGAGATCCATAACCCTTTGGTATTTAAACCAACACATTTTTCCATTGTGGGAGAGTTGGTTTTTGGGAGGAATTGGTATGTAAAATGTAGAGATATTTTATGCATAAGATATATTGGAGAAGTGTTTTTAGGCCGAGTTTTGGCAGTCAAATTGTGGAGGTGATGTTTCCATTGTTCCAGAGCCTTGTAGCAAAGTTGGAGAAAATATTGTATGCAGGTTGGGAGCCTTATGATGTAAATCTAAGTATTTGAACATCAATAATAAAGTGGTCACTTATTGGAAGCGGACCTGGAGACGTAGCCCACGAGGGATGAACTCCATTAAAAACCTCGTGTTTGTCTCTTCTTTTCTATTGTGTCATTTCTTCATTTCTTCATTTTGCAATTCATATTTATTCATTTTTCCTCATTATTTTTTTATGTATCAACACTATCGATCCAAATTCAACTTAAATACATAAACTAACTTGTAAATCGATCAATAATACCTTCATTTTATGATCATTAACTAATAGATTCATTCATGGATTACCTCATCATACAGTTCACACAAAATTTACTCTATGATTTTATTGCATAGGGCTGATTTGATTTCAAGATATAAGTAAAATGAATAATATTAGAGAGATCAAAGAACGAAGGGAGTGAAATTCGCTACTCATCTAATTTGTAAAGAAATTAATTGTGTATACAATAAAATAATGTGAATGAAGTACCTTCAATAATATTTCCATACAATGATCTTCAAACTGAGATGAATAATTTAAATAGGAAAATATACAAAGAATTTTCCCAACCCATACAAATTTTATAATAAAATCTATAAGCACACACACACACACACACAAGTCCAATCATTTAGCTCGAGTGGTTGAGTGCTATTGATTACAAGCAAGAGGTCATGGGTTCAATTCCTTGTATAGGTTGCCTCTATAGATATTATTGGGCCTCACTCAATGTCCCATCCAGATTAGGTTTCCTAAAAGGAAACCAGATGGTTTACCCCCATACCATCCTCAAAATGAGGGGAAGTACCTAGAGGGTTGATCAGGATGTGTATTTCATAGAATATATATATATATATAAAGAATTTATAGAACAACGATGAAGAACATATATGTACTTAAGACTGAATGCTAAGAAACTAACTAAAACATAGCAATTTTCCACCAAAACATAGGAAGTCCTCTATAGACATTGCTTCCTAGCTAGGTTATGATACCACCAAGGGGAATAAGGATAATCCATAATTCTCAAGGAAACATCTTGTTATGATCCAATGCCTTAAAATCAATAAAATATTCAATGAAGATAGTCCACTTCGAAGGGGGGACCTCCTTTTATAATATATCCAATTCGGAATACAATATGAGTGAAATGAGATGATTGGAAGGCCAGGTCTCATTGGAATATATATATATATATATATATATAGGAGAAAAATGGTACAATTATAATGAAAGGGTGTAATGAAGGGTTCTAGATGACGTACAAATATAACACTAGAGTTGTAATATTTCAATATCTAGAGATTAATAAGGGGTTTTATACATAACCTGGGGCTTTATCTATGGCTTAACATGCCCATCCCCTTCAAAAACATGTTTTCCTCAACACTTGACCAGCCATGGATGTTTCTCTATGAAGAAATCATATTCCCATGTCGCCTCCTCCACTGGTAGGTTATTCCATTTGACAAGATTCTCATTAAGTGATTGATTTCGTAAGCATTTGATCCTTATTTCAAGGATTGTTTATGGTTATAGTATGATTTTTCCTTCTTCATCAATCTCTGGTAAAATTGTTTGGACTAGGATATTGTTTTCGATTACCTTATTTAAGCAAGAAACATGGAAGACTATATGTACATGTGAAGGTGGAAGTAATTGCAATTTGTAAGCCATACTTCAAATCCTTAGCAAAACCTTATATGGGCAACAATATTTGGGTGCTAATTTATTTTCCTTATTTTGTTTCTTAAGGGACATATGTTTGTGTGATTGTAGCCTTAGAAATACCCATTCCCCAACTTCAAATTTCCTTTCATTGTGATGTTGATCGGATTATTATTTTATCATATTTTGTGCCATAACTAGGTTGTCCTTCAATAGTTTGAGAACCTTTTTTTGGTGGCCTACTTGGTTCTCCACTACTTGAAACTTTTCAATCCCTTTTAAGGGTGATGTGATGGATGGAGGATGATATCCGTAAAGTGCCAGATATGGGGACATTTTTTATGAAGAATGAAAGGACGTGTTGTACCATAATTTCACCATGGAAAACCACTTGAACCAGTGTTTCTATTTATCACACACAAAGAAATGAACATATACTTCTAGAATTTTATTGACAATATTATTTTCCCATTGGATTAATGATTTTAAGATGAGATATGAGCCAATTGACTACCGAAACAAGAAAATAATTCAGTCCAAAAATTTTGAGTGAAAATTGTGCTCTGTCACTTATAATAACCTTGGGGAGTCCATGTATCTTTTGAACTATTTCCATGAATGTTGCAACTATTGTGAATTCTTTAAATGGGTGAGAAAGATAGAAAAAAATGTATACTTTGTCAATTGATCCACTACTACCATGATGATCATATTTCATTCATATTTTGGTAATCCTGTAATAAAATCCATTGAAACTTCTTCCCAACGTTGACTCAGTATAGTTAATGGTTGTAGGAGACATGAGGTCTTGATTGTCTCTCCATTATTCTATTGGTATAACACTCATTTAGGCACAAACTTCTTAACATTATTTCTAAGTCCTTTCCAGAAAAAATCCTTCTTGATCCTATGGTACGTTTTCAAGCATCCTAAATATCTTCCTATAAGAGAAGTGTGTTATTATAAAAGGATCTTCTATCTGAGTTGGGAATTATTACATAAATATAGGTTATAATGATACCATAGAAAAAAAATATTCCACATAATATTCTTTAATGAGTCGTGGTCCTCTTCTAGTTGTTGAATGATATTGCATAACTCTTGATAGTGCTTCCATTCTATCCTTGGTTCTTCCACCCAATTAGATTGCAGAATAGAAATATCACTTAGTGAACCTTTTGTTTCTTTTTCTTTCCTTGAAATGGAATCTTCCACAACATTAAGATTTTGTTTTTTGTAAATAATTTCAAATTCATAAACAACCATCCCTGTAACCTATTTTTTTAATCTTCTCAAGATAATCGTTATTGAAAGAAGTACTTCAATCTATTATGATCTGTTTTTAATTTGAATTTTCTTCATATTAGGTAAGGGAACCATTTCTTAACTACATGTAGCATGACTGTAAAAACCCTCTCTACTGAGCAAACTTTTATTGACTTATTCTTTGAGGACACTTAAGTGCAAATGATACGGTTATGGTATATTACAATTTTGTTTCGATTATGGGTTATATATGATGATATTGTTGTGTCATGACTTACTTTTACATTCAATGTATAGATATTGTGTAACATACCCAGCCACCCACAGGTCGGGCTATGCCACTTAAATAGGTTGCAACACACCCAACCACCAGTAGGCAGGGCATGTTGCAGTCCCAAGACTCAGTTATTTGATATTATATGGAAATAAAAGGATTGTTCATGAATGTTAGAGGCATGAAAACCACATGCATAAGACAAGATCCATGCCACAACATAAAAGAGATAAACAATGTTCCATGCACAACAAATAACCAATAGATAGGCACATTAAAAATACATATCTCAGAGATAATTAATACATAACGGAAATAAAAATTACACATAAAACACAAAGAGAACTTATCTTTGCAAGTAAACGTTCACCAACTGGCTGCAGACTAATGGCGTTCCTCCCAACCATATACATTGTTGTTCATTTACTCTCAACAATAGGTCACCCCTGAGCCAGGGCTATGAATCCACAAGGACGGATCCTAGGACAAGTCTAAACACAAAACAATTGGCTAAGTAGCTCGCAAGTTTCCCAACCTCACAACAAATCCTAATTTCCATCTCTCTTTCCCCCTCAACCTGCACAACCCCAAGAAATGAACACCTTTCTCTCCCATGCAGTCCCTGAGGTTGTTCCATTTCTCTCCAGGGATCTAGTTCTATTGGTCAGGAAATATCCCTATTGGAAACTCCAAGGAATCTCATTTGTGGACAATTCCATATGGATTGTCATCAGTCTCATAACTAACAGGCCTCTCAGCACTCAAGCTATCATAGGCCTTTCAACACTCACAACAATCCAAGTATATTAATTCTCTTCTACCCATCCTACACAACCCCAAGAGAATGGACCCCCTTCTCTACCACATAGTCCCTCAGGTTGTCCATCTCCTTCCAAGGCTCCAATGATTCTGGTTAAGAATCTTCTTGATGGAACTCTAAGGACTTGTAGCTATGCACAATTCCATGTGAACTTCCATCAAGCTCATGCACACATGCATCCATTCCCTTCTGGAATGATCAATAATTATTACAACCATTCATCAATGGCTCTCCTCTTCCTCCCATTCATTTCCATGCTCATCCCAAGAGAATACGAACTAGAAATAGTGAGTGAAGAGGAAGAAGAACAAGGGGACAAAACAAACCAGGGTAATAAGATGAAGAAGAAGAAGACCCAAAACAACCCCCAAGGGATGTTTAAATCACATGAACACAAGAGCCACATGGCCTCCCTCCCAAAACTCTCATGTAACCCCTTTTCTCCATAAAATCAATTATGGGTAAAATAAAATAATAATAAAAATACTTATCCCCTCAAGCCCCCTCTCTTGTGGAATCATATCCCCCTATCTCTTTTGTCCTTCTTGGTCTTGCAACCAAAGATGTACTTTTATTAATATATATGAAGTATTACATTTCCTAGGAACTCTAGCCCCTATTTAAATTTACCGGCTTACTAGCCTAAGTCACAATTACATAATACATTATAGTTCATTTGGCACTATCCTCAGTGCAAAACACCATTTTAATGTTATTAAAATTACAAATCCAGGCCCTCTGACCTTAATCCACACAGACAATCCAACCCAATCTTATATACATAGGCACTCTGTCCTAAAATTAAACATGTATACATAGGAATTCTAATCCAAAACATGTATACTGATCTTCAGAATTTATATTTCTGGCAGCAATTCCAACCAACAAGCTCTCCTTCCCTCTCATCCCTACACAACCCAAATAAATGAACCCCTTTCTCTACCATGCAGTCCCTCAGGTTGTTCCACTTCTCTCCAGGGCTTCAATGCACTCGACTAGGAAGTTTCAGAGTTGTGGCTTCCAGAAATCTAGCTGCAACAAGTCCATTGGACTTTCTTCATTTTATGCCCTTGTCATTCAGTTTCTCCAGCATCACCTTATTTTCTTTCATAGTCTGGTACATTTCTATATCTTCATCATTCATCGTTTTCCTACAACATTTCAAATCAATAAGCATATCAATTCACAATTTGTGATTATAATTTTCATTTTTTCTCATAATATAAGAGTAAATTTTCATAATCCTGTACAATAATTATCTATGTGGTTCAAAAATATACATCCATATGGTTTTCTCGTTAACTTGGCCCACTATTTTCCTTTGACATACCTAGTGTGTGCTTGAACCCAATCAAGAGCTATCAAAGTCTCATATTCCTTGTGGTCACTCACCTTCCAGGCCTAGGCTAAGGCATCCCCTTCTCTTCTATACAGTCCCTTAGGCAATCCATCTTGCCTGACCAAGGCTTTCTTGCACAAGGATATTTCTAGAGACTTTATCGAGTCTTACAACTGAGGGGACTCTCTTGCGTGTGTTACCACAACACAACATATTCTAGGGTGATCATGGCTTACCATAGGGTCCTCATGTCCCAACAATAGAATTTTCCATGATTTCCATCTTCCATATCCAACATCTCATCTGTATTATACACATACAATCATCATGACCCTTTCCTCCTGCAATTTCAACATTCCTTAGCCATACAAATTGTCAATATCAATGATTCAAAACAAAATCGCAAAGTGATTTTAGAATTGTTTACAACCATAATTCAATTAATTCTATTAATCCAACTATGAATTTGAATGAACTCATCATTACATACACATGTATTATCAGTCACACAGACTTTTCATAATGCAATAATTTATTACTAATTAAAATAAAAATCAATGTGCCAATACACATGGCCACATCTACACAATCCATCCATGCATTGACTAGATAATACCACATAACTATGTCATGCATTCCACCATGATGAGTTGGAAGGTCTGGAAAATGACTCAACACATCATCCAAACACTTCCTACTACTTGCCTAACGTTTTGGTTACCTTCCTTTTCTTCCCAAACAAAACACCAAGAATATAATCCTTAAGTGTTCTTTAGTGTTGACAAAGAGGTTGCAATCCAACATTAGATATACAGTAGATACCATTGATCACTCACATAGCTCTATATCCCTTCCATATCCAACCATATTATGGTCTCACACATGAATAACACTATGGATATTCACTATTATAGAAGGAGTATGTCTCCTGAATTAACCTGGTTATGGTCGCATAACCAATCATAACATAATATGCAACTGGAATTTTATCTAAATTCATTCTAGCAAAGGTGAATTAAAAGGTGAAGCCACTTTTGGGAAAAGCAAAGAAGCTCGCATCCATAATAGATGAAGACTGGGATGAGATGGATGTGAGAGCACTGAGTGCCATACACCTGTGTTTGGATGATGATGTATTGTTCAACATTGTTACAGAGAAGACAACATCTAGTTTGTGGTCAAAGTAGGAAAGCCTGTACATGACGAAATCCTTGACAAACAGGATCTTCCTGAAAAGGAAATTGTACAGTTTGCGCATGAAGGTACAAAAATAATTGATCATCTAAATACGTTAAATACTTTTCTGGTCCAGTTGGATATCATGGGAGTGAAATTTCAATACGAAGATAAGGCAATTACATTATTGTGTTCTTTGCCCACGTCATGGGATCACTTTGGTACCTCTATTAGCTTCAATTCAACAGAAAGTACTGAGTTTGATGATACTATTGGAGCTTTACTGTCTGAGGAAAAAAGGAAGAAATCCAACCTAGAAACCTCTACATTTGAGGCATTGGTGATCAGAGGCAGACCAAAACAAAGAGGACAGAGTTAGAGGGATTTTTCTCAGTCAAATTCGAAGTGCATAAAGATCAAGATCAAGTGTTGGTTTTTTGGAAAATATGGAAACCTGAAGAAGGACTATTGGAAGCGACAACAAGCCTCCAAAGAAGACCCTCCAAAAGAGACAAAGGAAGAAAACACAACTGAAACAGGTTCAACAACATGGTCAGGTATGGTTGATGAAGTTTTATCAATTAATATTGGTTCATGTCATGATAAAAAATGGTTATTAGATTCTGGTGCTTCAAACCACATGTGTCTTCATAGACACTAGTTTACTACTTACGAGTCTATAGATGATGGAGTAGTTTACATGAATAATGATATTTCATCTAAAGTTGTGGGAATTGGTAGCATTCAAATTAAGATGTTTGATAGAATTGTTAAAATACTAATTGATGTAAGACATGTAACTAAGCTTAGGAATAACCTAATTTATTTGGGATTCTTAGACACAAGAGGTTACAAGACTATTGTTCAAGGTGGAGTTATGAAGGTATACAAAGAAATTCTACTGGTTATGAAAGAAAAGAAAGTTGGTAACCTTTTTCTGTTAGAAGGGAGGACTAAATTAGATCATGTGACAACGGTATCTGAGAATGAAAATGATTCTGTTCGACTATGGAATCAATGGTTGGGTCATATGAGAGAACAATTATTAAAGGTATTAACTGATCGCAAGTTGCTTCCTAGTCTAAAGTCTTTAAAGTTAGATTTCTGCAAGCATTGTATTTATGGAAAACTTAATAGGCAGAGATTTAAAACCAGAAGAAACATCGATGAAGGAATCCTTTATTATATACATTCTGATGTTTGGGGACCATCCCCTACTATTTCATATGGAGGATCATCATATTTTGTATCTTTTATAGATGATTTCTCTAAGAAGGTGTGGATCTATATGTTAAAAAGTAAGGCTAATGTATTTACAGTTTTCAAGCAATTTAGAGCTTTAGTGGAAAAGAGCACTGGTAGATCCATTAAATTTTTAAGAACTGATAATGGTGGTGAATTTACATCAATGGAGTTTGATAATTATTGCAAGGAATTAGGGATCGATAGGAATAAAACCACTACCTATACTCCTCAACAAAATGGATTTGTTGAACACATGAACAAGACTCTTCTAGAGAGAGAAAGGAGTATGTTGAGTGACGCCAACATGTAGCAGGAACTGTGGGAAGAAGTTGTATCTACAGCTTTTTATCTGGTGAATCAATCACCATCAACAACAATAGAATGAAAAATTCCTAAAGATGTATGGACAAGTCACCCTTGTAATTATTCTAATCTTAAAGTTTGTGGTTGTGATGCCTATGCTCTAATTCTGAAACAACAACGTTTTAAGTTAGATCCAAAATAAAAAAGTCTTATCTTTGTTGGATATGGTGATGGTATTAAGGGGTATAGGTTGTGGGATCCTATTTCCCACAAGATCACCATTAATAGAGATGTAATACTTGATGAATCATCTCTCATCAAATCAAATGTAGATGTTCAAATGAAATAGGACGAAACACAAAAGTATCAACAAATTCAGTTTGAAACCAAAGAAGGTGAACATGCAAATTTTTAAGAAGATGTTCATGAAGAGCCTCTTGCAGTAGAGGAAGACATGGTTGATGATGAAAGTCAACAGATATTGGATGAGACATAAACTTCCCTAAGGAGATATACACGGGTCAGAGTTCCTCCAAGAAGGTATGATGATTTTGTTTCATTAGTTTCTTCAAGTACTAATGATGATGAACCTTCGTGCTATCAGGAAGATATGAAGGGTTCGAATAGTGATAAATGGAAATAAGCAATGAAGAATGAAATTTAGAGAGGAATGCTACATGGGACCTGGTAGAACTGCCAAGAGACAGGAAAACTATAGGTTGCAAATGGGTAGACAAGCTGAAGAAGGTTGTTGATGATAAGGAGGAAAGGTACAAGGAAAGGATGGTTGCGAAAGGGTATTCTTAGAAATAAGGTATTGACTTTCATGAGATTTTTTCACCAGTTGTAAAGACTTTCAATTCAAATTGTGTTAGCATTAGTTCCATTGCTTGATTTGGATTTGGAGCAACTAGATGTTAAAACGACTTTCGTACATGGAGATTTGGATGAGGAAATTTACATGGAACAACTAGAAGGGTTCATTTAGAATCACAGCAAGAAATTTGTTTGCATGCTTAAGAAATCATTGTATGGTCTGAGGAAATCACCCAAACAATGGTACAAGAAATTTGACTCTTTCACGATGAGCCAGAATTATACAAGGACTGAGTATGATCATTGTGTCTACTTTAAGAAATTGAATAATGACATATTCATTATCTTAGTATTGTATGTTGATGATATTCTTTTAGCAAGAAAAATCATAAATGAGATCAACAAGTTAAAGGCTCATATGGCTAGGATGTTCAATATGAAATATCTAGGAGCATCAAGGAAGATTTTGGGCATGGAGATATGATGCAGGAGCATTTTCAACATCAAGCGAGTGTCGGGAAAGCGCAACACATTTTGAGCACATGATAAATTGTTTAAAACTTCTGAAGAGTGGAAGCACCAACTTAAATGTGATAGTTAAGAAGAGGCGTACTTATATATTGTAAAGGACCTTGAGCGATCTGCTCTCGTCCATAGTATGTAGAAGGCATTTATGTTAGTAGGTAGCTTTGAATATTAGATTAGAAAGTTTTAGAAGGAGTAGAGGGAAAACAGATATAGACACCCGCATTGTTAAATAGTAGGATAGAAGGAGAAGAGAGCATAGCAGAGAAGCAAAGAGTTGTGTAGCAGACTCTATGTACATAAGTTCTAAATTAATACAAAGAAGCTGTGATTCAGACTCATGGTGTCCATATATTCTCTGTGTATGCATATTTAAATGTTATACTCATGAATGTTTTATTCCTTCTATCATGCAACTGCTTTTATACTATCTATGAATGATTTCTTGTTGAATGTTAGAAGTCTGAGAGAGGAAGAGTAAGGAGAATGAGTTTCAATTGTTCTCTATCTGAGTAAGATTCCTGCAAGGAGTGTAGTTGAATTGTCTACAAGGAGTGCGTCAACAAGGATTTCAGAGGGTTGTCTCTGAAAGCTCAGGAGAGATAGCTTTTGTTCTCATTTCCTCAGAGTGCAGTTAGGCACAAGAGCCGTGCAAGGAGTGCACAGGCCGAGGAGAGTCTCAGGGTTGTGAACTTGAGCAAAGTATCGAAAGACTGCTATTGTAGGTGTGCGCGGAGTCAAAGTATTCAACATTATAAAGTGTCTGAAGGTTGCTGCAAGGAGTACGTGCAAGAGTCTTCTCTAAGACTCAGAGTTGTGAGAAAGATTAGGAAGGATAAGGCCTTGTAATCCGTTGAAGGGAAGCGCAAGGAAGTTGTGACTGGAATTATTAAGAAGGAATTGTAAGTTTGCATTGTAGGTGGACAAGTTTGTGGAGGAACACTCATATTATTCACAGGAATCATCAAGGAGAAACAGACAGTCAAAATTCTCTGTAGAAAATTAGCGAAATCCCGTCAGTCATCAGATCTGAAAAAGGAGTGAGGAGGTTACGATCGAGTTTCCAAGGTGCAATTTGAGGGGATTGAGGACCGTCAGATCTCACTCAAATACCCTTCAGTCGTTGGATCGGCCGCGAGTTGCACAAGGTTTAAGTTTAGTGAACGGGAGGAGGGAAATCCCAATGAGAGGCGTGGCCATTGGGATTCCGACATTCGTGAAATCGAGAGTCACAAGGACGAGAGATCAGGAATTTTCATGGTGAAAATCTCGGAATCAATCTGAGTTGTCCATCTTGAAGAGACACGTGGCGATAATTGAGCACCTGTCGATATTTCAGTGATCGGGGTTTCGAGTTGTGTTGACGAGCGAAATTGATCGTCCGTCAACTAAGAGAGTGGAACCGGTCCGGGGTTGTTTAATAACCCAAGCCGTTTGGAATGAACCACCCTGACGGGTTTAGCGGCTCTGTTGGCCGATCTAAGGTCCTAGGAAAACCAAAGAGAAAACTAATCTAAACTAACTAAAATAATTAAAACTAACCATTAAACAAACTAACTAATCTACTATTTACAAACTACTAATTAATTAACTGTCTAACTACTAATTGCAATATGACTTATTCACAAAATATACAATATCTACAATTTACAGATTTGATTAAAACCAGGAAAACGCATTTTCTTTCTGTCCTAAGACAGCGAAAGATATTTTTTGTTGATTTTATGATTTTATGAATGAGAAAAAAAACTTACTGAAATTAAACAATCTAATATACTAATTCTAACTATAAATCTAACTAAACTTATATCTAAACTAAACTACTAATAAATACACTAAACAAATAAACAAACAAACTGACCTGGAAACACTCTAGATTTGTCCTGTGTATGATGACTTCGAAGCTGGTCGGAGGAAGGAAACTCGCACTAGATGATCCAGAAGCTTCTTGTAAATGATAGCTTCAATGCTCTTTGAGTTGTTTACAGGACAAACAAGACATAAAAAATCATAACAATTATAAGATTTATAAACCTCTGCAATTAGGTAAACCTGTTATGCAAAAACTTATACTAATAATTCAATTGATGAAGAAGAGAAATCTATCATTCACAAACTGAATCAAGTAATTGCTATGTTTTTTATACACTAGAAGAAATCAGATATGGATTATATGGATTGAATCATATCATTTGCAAAAGAATAAGATAGCTAAAGTAGTCATTAACCAAATGCAAGTTGATACAGATAAACATGAAACAAAATATTGATATTATGAAAAGCTAAAGCTGTAGCAGAACATCAAATTCTGTCTCAGTCTGTATTAAAATTCCATATCCTTGTTCTTCCACGAATGAGGATGATTATTACAAAAAAAATAGATATTTATAAGTTTTTCCATAGGGTAAAACCTCCTTGTGGAAGTTATAAAATTGTTTACATAATCTGGGAAGATATTCCCAAGATCAATTAAACTAAGAAACTAAAATGAAACCAAAATATTTCAAATATCCTCTAAACTGTCCATCAAATCCCATGTAATTTCAAATTCACCTGAAAAGGATCCAAAATAGACAAGTTAGAAGACTCTTTTATTAATAAAATGATAAAAATTAAATTCTATAGACTAGCTACAGAATCATCTGATTCTGTAGCTGGTCTAAAATAAGATACATAATTAGAATTTAGATAAATTCAAATCTTTTTAAAGAATTAAATTTAATCTTCATCCAAGAACTATCTGAAAACGAATCATTTAGTTTGAAAGAATTATACCAACAGGATCCACATCATTTAACCGAATACAAAGATAGCAACACTCTGTTTCGAACATCATCATAAGTTGGGTAAATGAAATCATATGTAACAACATCGTAATCGTTTCTCAATCAAATCAAATCCATCAGTTATGGAATCATTTTAACATTCAATTAAAAACGAATAAAATCGCAAACACTTCGTACAATTGTCTTATCATCAGGGGAAATAATCGAATCGAACAGGATTATTTTCAAATCACGATAATGGTATAGAAGTTGATTTAGGCTGTGAATGAATTCAATCCATAACTGACACATAACCAAAATTGTAACAGGATCAATCAAACAGAGTTTGTTATCGATCGTTTATCATTGCATAGTGAGAAAACAAGATTGATTTTCCTTTACCAAAATTGTTCCAATCAAACGAATTACAACTGGGTTTGACCAATTCATTTTTAGACATTTAAAATCAAACCAAGAAACAATCCATCAGGATGTAATTCCTAACATCAATCCAAACAAGCGAATTAATCAACTGAGTTTAGCATATTCGTTGCAAATCATAATCGTTTCATGTTTCGGGTGTAGTGGAACAGGTTTAATGAGACCATTTTTTTTATAAAAATAGAGTAGTTATTTCCAAATTTAAATCAAACAGAGTGGTATTCATGATTTGGAAAATCGTATGACAAAGAACATTGTGACAAGTACACTTCTGAAATTACTTGTCAAACACAGCATACAAATCATACGAGATTGAATCCGAGGGTAATCGTATTCTAAATAGAGTATGGAAATTCCCGTGAAAGGTGAATACAAAATGAATTATATTGAAAACACACCATTAATTCGTTACTTCACTCAGACAAGCTTAGCAAATGAAATCCAAACGAATAACCATAAAAAATCTATGAGCAAATCATATATCGAATCGAAACTCTTTCTATTTTAATCAAAACACAACCATGTACAGCATGATCACTGAATGATAGAGGCATTTGAATAAGTGATCAAACTATTAAAAGATGAATCAAAATCATTATAGAAAACTAGATTATTTACAAAACAAAGCAATGTGAGAATCATACCTGTGTAGCGACGAGGCTGCACTGCTTATGCCAGCTTGGAATTTACAACAGTCGTGGCCGATTCCACGTTTTTTAACAAAATGGAGCCGGTTTTCTTTTGTTTCTTATCCACTGCTTGGAGCTTGTCCTTTTGACTGGTCAGCAGTTCAATCTGATCTTCCAAAGATTGAATCCTCGACTGGTGTTTTGGAATTTCGATATAATATCGCTCTAACCATGAATTGCACTGGTCACAGGGTGACTGTGTGGGTTTAGAGAGAGCAGGCGAGGGTTTGGGCAAATGACCGAGAGTTTCACAAGGCACTTTAATACTTGGGTAGTTAGGGTCATCCTTTAGGTAGGGGGGTAGGTTTGAAACAAAATCATAAGGGGGTTCAGCACATAAACCTTGCGAATAGGGGTATTCGTTGGCCAAGAAACGCTCAACTTCCGAAACAAAGTCCTCACTCAAGACTATAGGGTTTGGCTCAACAGGGGGTTTTGGCTTGTTCCTTGCCATCTGTGAAATCAAACGTGCATTATTTTTACCCTTATAATTAGCAGTAGGGTTCGCCTTGGGATTTTTTGTCACAGGTTTAAGAGTCTCAACACTCTTAGTCACAGCGTGGGGTGAGTCAACAGGAGGGTCGGCCAAGGGCTTAGGCAGCAGGATATGGTAGGGCACCGGGGGTACAGCCTTGACCTCACTCACCACAGGTTTGTCAACCTATGTAGGGTTCGGATCCTCGAAACCATTCCGAGCAACGAAAATGCTCCAATAAAACTTACTGAAATGAAACAATCTAATATACTAATTCTAACTATAAATATAACTAAACTTATATCTAAACCAAACTACTAATAAATACACTAAACAAATAAACAAACAAACTGACCTGGAAACGCTCCAGATTTGTCCTATGTATGACGACTTCGAAGCTGGTCGAAGGAGGGAAACTCGCACCGGATGATCCAAAAGCTTCTCGTAAATGATAGTTGCAATTCTCTTTGAGTTGTTTAAAGGAAAAACAAGACATAAAAAATCATAACAATTATAAGATTTATAAATCTCCGCAATTAGGTAAACCTGTTATGAAAAAACTTATACTAATAATTCAATTGATGAAGAAGAGAAATCTGTCATTCAGAAACTGAATCAAGTAATTGCTATGTTTTTTATACACTAGAAGAAATCAGATATGGATTATATGGATTGAATCATATCATTTGCAAAATACTAAGATAGCTAAAGTAGTCATTAACCAAATGCAAATTGATACAGATAAACATGAAACAAAATATTGATATTATGAAAAGCTAAAGTTGTAGTAGAACATTAAATTATGTCTCAGTCTGTATTAAAATTCCATATCCTTGTTCTCCCATGAATGAGGATGATTATTACAAAAAATAATAGATATTTATAAGTTTTTCCACAGGGTAAAACCTCCCTGTGGAAGTTATAAAATTGTTTACATAATCTGGGAAGATATTCCCAAGATCAATTAAACTAAGAAAATAAAATGAAACCAAAATATTTCAAATGTCCTCTAAACTGTCCATCAAATCCCATGTAATTTCGAATTCACCTGAAAAGGATCCAAAATAGACAAGTTAGAAGACTCTTTTATTAATAAAATGATAAAAATTAAATTCTATAGACTAGCTACATAATCATCTAATTCTGTAGCTGGTCTAAAATAAGATACAGAATCAAAATTTAGATTAATTCAAATCTTTTTAAAGAATTAAATTTAATCTTCATCCAAGAACTATCTAAAAACGAATCATTTAGTTTGAAAGAATTATACCAATAGGATCCACATCATTTAACCGAATACAGAGATAGCAACACTCTGTTTTGATCATCATCATAAGTCGGGTAAATGAAATCATATGTAACAACATCATAATCATTTCTCGATCAAATTGAATCCATCAGTTATGGAATCATTTTAACATTCAATTAAAAACAAATCAAATCGCAAACACTTTGTACAATTGTCTTATCATCAGGGGAAATAATCGAATCGAACAGGATTATTTTCAAATCACGATAATGGTATATCAGTTGATTTAGGCTGTGAATGAATTCAAACCATAACCGACACATAACCAAAATCGTAACAGGATCAATCAAAAAGAGTTTGTTATCGATCGTTTATCATTGCATAGTGAGCAAGCAAGATTGATTTTCCTTTACCAAAATCGTTCCAATCAAACGAATTACAACTGGGTTTGACCAATTCGTTTTTACACATTTAAAATCAAACAAAAAAACAATCCATCCGGATCCAATTCCTAACATCAATCCAAACAAGAGAATTAATCGACTGAGTTTATCATATTTGTTGCAAATCATAATCGTTTCATGTTTCGGGCGTAGTGGAACAGGTTTAATGAGACCATTGTTTTTATAAAAACAGAGTAGTTATTTCCAAATTTAAATCAAACAGAGTGGTATTCATGATTTGGAAAATCATATGACAGAGCAACAAAAATTCTCCAGCTATCCCCATGCAAACTGAAGTGATAGACAACAATAAGCTTAATAAGCCCATAATGAAACAAGCTATTGTCAGCCTGGTGCCTTTTGAACTTCTTCGACATTTTAAACAGGCTACGATGCAAATAATAGGGAATATTGAGCTTATATCCCATAAAAACCATAAGCAAATGCAAGTGGTGGAGGAACACAAGTCCGTATCGACCTTCACAGGTCACGAACTATTTGATTATCATCAATAAATCATGCCATCATGGTTTAAGTGCAAAGATAGACATACCTCTGTCGCACGAGGTAACCTTGCTCGAGAGGAAGAGAAGTGTCCATGGGACCTCCTCGACCTTGCAATTCTTGAACCATCGTTTCCCAGTGGCAGGCAAACCTGTATCAAGACTGATAAATTTCTCATCAATTTCCAATTGTATGTCACCTACTTTGGCTCGACAACCATCGAAGGTCATGGCAAACTGTCGAGCTATGCAAAGGTTAAAACCCTCAAAAATTTTCACGAAGGTAAGCCATCCACTGTCTGCCAAATCTTGGCGGGCGTTATCAAACATCAATAGGGCTTGACTGCCATTGGATTCAACTCGCACGACTGGGTCCATGGAGCCGAATGCATGGTAGGGGAAGGGTTCAAATTCACCAACACACACAGTAACAGAGCTACTCGAACCAACATCAATGAACGAGCCAAAAGGGGTAAGCATAAATGCGAGCATGCAAAGGTGGTGGAGTCATTCACTTCCATGCATGATAGTTATGGAAAAGTACAACCACCGATTTACACATTTTTTCAAACAATCATAGCATAGCTCAAAAATCATATCGTTTGGCCAACCAAAGAATCAAATGGTAAGTTTTATGCCAACATGCCAAATCAACGATAGACTATAGTTTTTAAACCATCGACATTCCACGTGAAACCAATACCAAATTTTAGCCATGCGCCATTGTATAAACGTTTAACCAATGTGCCGATTGATATTCATATAGTCGACAAGCCAAAAATTATGAAAGGATTAACATAAGGGTTATATCAAAAGACATATATATATATATATATAAATTAATCATAGCCCCTATGTATTTTCATAGAATTAATGATCAGGAAAGTCATAAAAAGCGTAAATCCAAATGCTCAATGTCTTACAATCTCAATAAAATCAAGTTATGCAATCAATATCAGAATGTCCAAAGAGCACAGTTTGGAAGTCCTTCCATCCACATAACAATAAACAAAAGGTAAGTGTAGTAGGCATATCGATAAAAATATCATGACATTTCAGATAATGATCGAAATGTGACCTCGAAAGGAGAAGTTTTCATGCTTACAGTCGTGAAAACTTAACGAATACAAATGTGCAAATGTCGCAAGAAATGAAAATGTCATCTATTTGAAAAATGTGTTGAAAAACTTGATGTTTGGAGGACATAGGTGTAGGCATCTTATAGGATAATAAAAAGGTGAATTGGTTGCCAACAAGTTGAGAGAGAAATTTGTGTCATCAGGGCATCACAATTTGTGAAATCCCAAAACTCAATCAAGACCCTCCATCTGTGTGGACACATGGAGGACATCAAGATCCCATCGACATTTCAGGGATTAAGAGGACAAGAGTCCGAGACCTTTTTAGCCTCGAAACAACAAAAGGATCACAGTCGTAGATCTCAGGAAGGACACGTGTCTTGTGATCATCCAAATCGGAGATTCAATCATTGGGACTCACATAAGTGAGTGTTTTGGCTTTGTACTTGGCGAAGGCTAAGACTTGATCCGAACCGTCCATTCATTTTGGATGCATGTCGGAAATTTAGAGAAGACGGGGTTCGACGTTTCACGGATCTTGAAAATGAGAACACTTGCATTTCAGAATTGCGAAGTCCAAAATTCCGAAAGGAGGAAAGCTCTGTAATGGGGCCCAGATGATGTCATCTTATCATAACGAAGAATCGGTAATTTCCACGGTGAAAAACCCAAAGCAGACGAGGACTGTCCATCCTTGAGGACACGTGGCAACAATCGCGACCTTCGAGAAAAGTCCCGAAAAGAAGTCATATTGGGAAATTGGGATTCGAGAGATCGAGAGTCTCGAAGACAAAAGAATTTCGGCATTTGAAATTGTGAAGTCTCGAGGGAGATCTGGAGCTGTTGATTTAGTAAATGATTGTGACCATTGATTGTGTTTATGGTGGAAGGGCTTCCTAGTGACATCGTGTCGCGAATCATAGAATCAGGGATCTGGAGGACAAGAGGTCAAATACACTTTGGTATCAAAAACCCCGAAGTCCTGAAAGGTGATAGGACCAATGTCATATAAAGGGAGGTCGCATAGACATGAAAGTCCAGCCCAAGGGCTAACTCAAGTTAGAACACATCAGGATATTGGAGATCGAGAATTCGAGAAAGCAAAGGTTTGTGACATCGGGGATTAGAAAACCCCGAAACTGGATTGTTACTTTTCTATTGCAAATAGAGAAGTGATTGGGCCTAAATAGCTGTAAGGAGAAGGAAGACCTGTGGGTCAATTTTAATAGAAATTCCAGTGGAGAATCAAAGGAGCCACTTCGATTCGAAAGTGAAATTTGAACGATCCTTAAGACCAGGAGGTCAGGTGCGGGACCTGTTGAGGTAGGTGCCTGGGTAGAAGCCATCAAGTGGTATCAGAGCTCAGAAAGGATTCTTTGCTTTATGTAGTAAGGAAAAGGAAATTTTGACCATGCCGCCTAGGAGAAGGGACAGACAAACACCCGATCCACCAGAGGATAGGAAAATGCCGATAAGAAGAGGTAGGCAGATGCAAAATCCAGAGATGGAAAGGGAGATGCGTGATCTTCGTGCTAGAATGGAGGACATGGAGACAACACAGAGGCGCATAGTTGGTGTTGGGGATCTTAGTGATTCCAAAAGTGAAACTGAAGTAGATCATGAAGAAGAAGTTGCAACTGAGGATGCAGCAAACAAACGTTTGATTAGAGCTATTGCAAGAATGGGTGCAAAAGAGAAAATGGACATTCCTGTTTATGAAGGGAACTTGGATGCAGAGGAGCTTCTAGACTAGATTAGAGCTCTAGACACATACTTTGACTATGAAGATGTCGAAGAGGACAAGAAAGTCAAGCATGCTATCACTAGATTAAAGGGATATGCAACATTGTGGTGGGATGAACTACAAGCTAACAGATGCTACAAGGGCAAGTAGAAAATCAAGAGTTGGGATAGGATGATTGCAAAGATGAAGGCAAAATTCATCCCCAGGGATTATCAGATTACTCTACTCAGGAGGATGCAGAACCTGAGACAGAAGCTGATGACAGTGAAGGAATATACTAAAGAATTCTATAGGCTAAACATCAGGGTAGGTCATCGGGAAAGCGATGATGAAAAGGTTGACAGGTACATGAGTGGCCTAAGATATGACATTCAAGATGAGATGAGCATGGTTACCATATGAATGGTGGAAGATGCTTATCAAATGGCTCTAATGGCTGAAGAGAAGATGAGTCGAAAGCAGGGTAAAAGAGGTCGAGGCAGAAGTCATGCTAGGGGAAAATCAGTTGTCCAAGATAAAAATCAGAAGCCCAAGGAAGACTAGAAGAAACCTCAGACTCGAACTGAGAGAGGTGGAAGCTCACAACGAGAGCGATATGATGAACAGAGAGGGAATCATACTAAGTAGAGAGGAGGGTATGCTGATATCAATACGTTTCCTCATACTAGAGGTAGTGGAAGAGGAAGAGGTGGAGTAATAACATGCTTCACATACGGGAAGAATGGGCACAAGTCTTATGAGTGTCATGATAAAAATAAAGAAGGGGGAGAGACTCACATCGCTGAAGAATAGGGGCGAAATGTTGAGGCGAAGGATGCTGAAGGTGGAAGTTCATTGATGATGCGAAACGTTCTTTTGACACCAGAGAAGGAAGTGGAGAGTTCGGTCCAGAGAAATAGACTTTTTCGGACTGCTTGCAAAACCAAGGAAAGGGTATGCAAGGTCATTGTGGACAGTGGAAGCATAGATAATCTCATTTCAACCAAGATGGTAGAGAAGCTGGAGCTGGAGATGATTGAACATCCAAGTCCATATAGAGTTTCATGGATACAAAAAGGAGATCAGGTAAATGTCACTAAACAATGTTTAGTTGAATGTAAGATAGGAGGATACAATGATAAGATCTTGTGTGATGTTATTCCTATAGATGTTTGTCATCTATTGCTGGGTAGACCATGGCAATATGACAGGAATGTAATTCATGGTGGGAGGATGAACACATACACCCTATAAAAGAATGGGAGAACTCATATGTTGCTTCCAATCAAAGATAAGGAAGTGAAACCAAAATTAAGCAACACTGTACTTCTCATGAGTGGGAAGGAACTTCTTACCGAGGTAAAGAAGAAAGAAGAACCACAGTTCATTATGGTTAGGAAATTAAAAATTGTTTTGACCAGCATAAGAGTGGATGATTTACCATAAGAGGTTTAGGAACTATTGGAAGAGTTTGCTGACATAGTAGTGGATGAACTACCTCGTTCGTTGCAACTGATGAGAAGTGTGAGTCATCATATTGATCTCATACCTGGAGCTAGTTTGCCAAACAAAGTAGCGTACAGACTAACGCTGCAAGAGAATGAAGAGGTCAAAAGACAAGTCCAATATTTGTTGGACAAAAGTTTGGTCTGAGAAAGCTTGAGTCCATGTGTTGTTCCGACAGTACTCAGTCCAAAGAAAGACAGATTTTGGAGGATGTGTACTGATTCAAGAGCCATTAACAAGATAACCATTAGGTATAGATTTCCATTTCCATGGATGGATGATTTGATGGATTGCTTAAGTGGAGAAAAATATTTTTCGAAGATTGATTTTAAAAGTGGCTATCATCAGATTCGCATGAGAGAGGGTGATGAATGGAAAACAACCTTCAAGACTAACGAAGGGTTGAATGAATGGCTTGTTATGCCATTTGGCTTAACAAATATGCCAAGTAACTTTATGAGGTTGATGAACGAAGTCCTAAAAGAGTTCATCAGAAAAATTTTCATTGTGTATCTGGATGAAATACTAATTTTCAGTAAAACAAGGAACGAGCATCTGAAACACTTGGCTATTGTGATGAAGAGATTACAACAAGAGAAGTTGCTCATAAACATGAAGAAATCCTCATTCATGAAGACAGAGCTCATTTATTTGGGATTTGTTATTTCGGCAGATAAGTTGAGGATGGATCCAGATAAGGTAGAGGTGATCAAGAATTGGCCATCACCGAAGAACATATTTGAGGTGAGAAGTTTTCACGGATTGGCTAGTTTCTACCAGAAGTTCATCAAGAATTTTAGTGGAATTAGTGCATTGATGATGGACACAGTGAATAAAAGACACAAATCTTTTCACTGGACAAAAGATGCCGAGAAGAGTTTTAATTTGTTGAAGAGGAAGATTACGGAACAACCAATTCTGGTGTTTCCGAATTTCCAAAAGACATTTCAAGTGAAATGAGATGCAAGTGGATTTACAATAGGGGCAGTCTTGAGTCAAGAGGATGGGCCGATAGCATATTTTAGTGAGAAGCTGAATGAAGAAAACATGAAGTACTCCATATATGACAAGGAGTTCTATGCTATCATCTGGGTATTGAAGAAATGGAGGCATTATTTGATTCCCAAGGAGTTTGTCCTATACATTGACAATCATGCATTGCAGTTTGTGACTCAACAGTAAAAGTTGAATCAGAGACATGTAAAATGGGTTGAATATATGAAAAATTTCACTTTTGTGATTAAACATATTTCTGGTACTCCTAACAAAGTTGTTGATGCTTTGAGCAGGAAGTGTTTGTTGTTGCAGGAGTTCAAAGTCAAAA
>CBVK0100393322.1:0-23232 GCA_900067695.1 Picea abies | reverse complement strand
GGATAGTTGTCTTTCTTTGAGCTCCTGTTCATGTTCTCGAAATCAACACATAGCCTAATTTCTCCACTTTTCTTCCTCACGAGGACCAGATTGGTCACCCACTTAGAATATCTCAAGGGGAGAATGATTTGGGCATCTAACAACTTCTTCACCTCTCTCTCCATGACAGGAAGCAACATGGGGTTTATCTGTCTCAGCTTCTGCCTAAATGGCTTAGCCTCTTCATTCAGTGGGATCTTGTGTTCGATAATAGATGTGTCATATGTCTTAAGGTCTTCATAAGTCCATGCAAACAAATCAGTAAATTCTTTTAATAACTCAGTATATTGGGCCCTATGTTCTTGGGTTGGGATGCTTGACAACTTGAAAAACTTAGGCTCCTCCTGTGTGCCAATGTTGCACTCATCTGTATCAACATCTCCTCTTGAAATCCTACCCTTTACTGCCACATCATTCCCATCGAACAGTCTTTCTAAAGGGATTAATCCTTTAGGAATGTGATTGTTGGGCAACTGAACAATATGGTGATTAACAATTTTATTTAAAAAAGCCTCAGGGTGAGGGTCACCTTCGGGATCAGGGTCCTGATCAATGTGCAATGCATAAAATTCATCGACAGATTGAAGAAATTTTTCGATTTCAAGATCGTCTTCGAATACCTTCCAATGCTTGACATTGTCCGGGATGGATGGCCTATATCTTATCTTGACCTCGTATTTGATCTTAGGTGGTAGAGGGATCTTGAACAGACTAGCTGAAACAACTAAGGAATCAACCAAAGTATTCTCCTCTCGTGGAATAAAAGAAACATTGAAAGCCGAGAAGAAATTATCAATCAGGTCCCATACCTCATTTCTGTAACTCCTGAGCCGAGGATGCTTAGCCCGATAAACATTTCTGACTTAATGGATTATCAACTCATCATCTCCAAACACTTCTATCTCCTTAATTCCCTTTTCTTTTGCATCCCTCATACCCAGAACAAGATCTTCATACTCTGCCACATTGTTGGTGGTTTCAAATTCCAGCTTGTATGGCAGGGATATGGTCTCCTGACAAGGTGACATGAAAACCACTCCAGCGCCAACGCCTATTCTAGAAGAATCTCTGTCAAAGAACATCTTCCAAATAGGGGTGGTTGGAGGAGGCATCTCATGATTAAAAATGGGTTGCTTTATGATATGTAAAGGAGCTTCAAGAGTCTCAATGATCTACAATAAACTAGACCCCAAATCAATGTCAAGTGCAAAGATGGGATGGTTGGTGGGGTTTTCTTCATCACTAACAATGTAGGCCAACTGAGCTTCTCTGTACAACCTCCTGTGTTCCCCTCTGAATATTGGAATGGTGGCATATGTGAGATCCATCTGTAATTTTCCTCCAACTCTTTTAATCCAAGATCTTGACAACAACATGCCAAACTTGGGGGGAACATCAGCTACTACAATGTCCATGACCACGCTCTTCATTGGCAGTTGAAATAAAGATACCACCAAGTATTTGATGACTCCAAGACATTGCACCCTCCTTGAATCAAAAGAGTACAAATCATGATAAGCCTTTGTCACTTCTAGTCCCAATTCTTCCATGACTACTTTGGGCATAAGGTTGTGGGAAGCTCCTGAATCCATGAGACAATTATGCAACACCTTATCATGTATGTTCAGGGATGTGTAGAAGGGAGGGGATGAATCATCTCTGTCTTCTACCATGGGGCCTAGGACAATTGCTGGATTTTCATCTTGAAGGTTTACTGAGTCTGAGGTAGGCTGGGGGGACTCATATTGTAGCACTTTGGAGAGGGATCTTTTGAAATCTTCATTTTTAACTAGCTCCGAGAGGGGTATGGGAATTCTAATCTTTTGAATTTCATGCTCAAAACTAAAGGAGGAAATAGGCTTAGGAGCTTACCTTACCTCAAAGATAGGTTCTTTGGCTGCTGGCAAAGTATTCTGAGTTTTCTTCTCTTTAGTAGTGATTGCTGCAGGTTTAGCAGGCCTTTCTGCTATGAGGGGCTGATCCTAGCCATCAAAATTCCCTTCTTTCTTCTTTGACCTGAGATTGTATCTGTTGGGAGTGTTTTTGGCCTTTTCCCCTTTACTCAACTCATTAACTTGATTGATCATAAGGGATTCCTCATATATAGATTGAGTCAAATGGGGAAAAGGGAAAGTGTCTTCTATACAGTGAATTTCAGGGTCAAGCTCATCTATCTCCTCTTATTCCTCATGAACAACTAGGTTATTTTGGAGAGGGGTTTGGATCCTCTGCTCATGTCTGTCTTTGCCCCTTCACTCCCCTAGAAAAACCTATGGCACATTGTTACCCGACCTCCTGAAGCTTCTGTTATCATCATTTTGGGGATTTCTATACATGGGCTTCCCTTCTAGCTCCCACCTTTCCATTCTAGTTGAAAGTGATTTTAGCATCCTAGTTACCTCATCCATTTGAAGGGGAAGGGGAGAGGAATCGGATGGGGAGGGTTCAGGTATCAACGTTATTCTTGAGTTAGTCAATAGCCAATATGTTAGAATTTACTTCCACGGCTACATCCTGCATGTCAGCTAGAGTAGTGGCTCTCCTTTCCCTCAACAGAAGGTAGAAGTTGGGATCAAAAGCGCTAGCATAAGTGATCTTAGCAGAGGCTTCTGAGGGCTTTACTTCAATGGGGATTTTATTATACATTTTATTGAATCT
This sequence comes from Picea abies, assembly GCA_900067695.1. NCBI lineage: Eukaryota > Viridiplantae > Streptophyta > Pinopsida > Pinales > Pinaceae > Picea > Picea abies. The sequence continues at coordinate 20,535 of CBVK0100393322.1, read as the reverse complement.
CTTGGAGAAGTCAGAGACAGACTCTCCTTCCTTTCTCTTCAAAGATCCAAACTCTGTCATGTAATACATGAAGTCTTTTTTGTCTCCCCATTGTCTCAAAAAGGAATTATCCAAAGCCTCAATCTCGTCAATAGATCTAGGAGGGAGGGCCCTAAACCACTTTCTAGCCTCGCCTTCAAGGCTATGGATGAAAATCCTCATCCATACATTTGCATGCAGGATAACATGATCATCTGTAAAACTATAAAACACTTCAAGGTGTTCTTCTGCAGCTATGTCCCCTTTGCCTGTAAACTTGGGCAGTTGCTTAAGGTAGCCATCTGTTGGAAGGGCATTGAGATGCTAAGGTAATAGAAGGGGAGAATACGTAGAATATATTATATCCTCCATTCTGGCCATGGGGGGATTTTCTCTTGCCATCGGAATATTAGGTGGAGGAGAACTCGGAGGAGAAGGAGCTTGAATAGGGAATAATGGGAATGCACTACCGGGTGGAAGGGGAAACAACGGGGGATTCAAAGAGAAGGCTAAAGGTCTTGATTTAGCAGACGCTTCTCTCTATGCAGCAGCAATAGTAACAAGAGGAGGAGTGGTAAAGTTGGGAGTGGGGAAATCTTCTGTGGTCCTGGGTCTACGCCAAGGTACAGCTTCAAGGGGGAGAGGAGTGACAAGAATTTCTCCCTCCATATCGGGAGGGGAAAACTCAGCAGGAACACTCCCGAAATTCAAAAAATGAGAAACTTTAGAAATAGGTCTACTAGGAATATGAGAAGAAGAAAATGGAGTTTCTATAGAAAAAGATGGTGAATTACCTGGTTTAGTAGTGGAAGTTTCTCCTTGAGAGGCCTTCCCTTTTTTGATGATCACCTCCGGATCAGTTTCAGGCGTAGCTAGAGGCATTTGTGGATGTGACCGTGTGTGTCTACCTCTGGAATCCACAATTAGCACAGTAGGTTCGCCCCAGTGGAGTTGTCACAATGGAGTTGCCAAGTGCACAGTAGCAATCTTCAAGGGCTCTAATTCCTGATGCACCCTCAGAATCAGAGGCTCAACGTCATTCAATCCCAGGGAAAGTTTTCAACATCATCCCCATCAACGACACCATAAATGTTGGCATTGGAAGTCACTCCTGGATTGCAGCAGGAGAAGAGCCCGACGCCCATCAGTTTATGTCACAATGTTTTTGTAAAAGGGGTGATCAAATGGAAGTAAACTCAAGACAATATCACTCACTCAGAAAACTAGGCTGGAACAACAAAGACATGTGAGGTCTTGATTCAAATTAAGCCAGAAAGTTTGCATAGTGGTGAGTAAGTGAAAGAAAAGAAGCGAAAAGTCTCAGATATGAGATCCTCTCAGACCAGAGAAACTTCAAAGTAAACCTCAAATGTTGTGGAACTAATACAATCAAACATACATCATATAGTTACAACAACAACCAACTGGATCATTCATGCCCTGGCTCTTAAGATTCAGAAGAATGAGGAAAGGAGAAGGATGGCCACCATTAAAAAAGAAATATCAAAATATCATTGTATAACCAGAGAACCAGAGGCTTTGTTAAAGCTTTATAGTCGGGAGCTTAGCTCTACCATCGATCATTACAAAATACAAAAAACTGAGAACATATACTTAGAACAGTATGCTCCCTTAGCACCAGAAGGGTAGCTGAAACATTAAAGTCCAACTTAATATGTGCAGGCTCCTCTGGTCGGACAAGAACATCAGATCGGCATGGCCCTTTTAGATCAACCTACACATAGGATGGTCTTGGGTAGACTACCTGCCAGAACCTTCATGCTTTACATTCATGGATAGAGCTAAAGTTTTAGCTACCAGCTCAATCTTCATTAATTGTCTTCCTCTATGGCAGGTGGTTGAAACTTTGAGCACAAAGAACAACCACACGCTTGCTTCCCAGGGCTCAGAAGCTAGCCTCCCTTTATTTTGGCTCTGCCTTCAATGTAACCCATGGCCATGACCTGGAGCCTTTCTCTAGGGAGCTTCGACCTTTCTCCTTTCGATAGATTCCTCCACTCTTGCATCCAGGATCCTTGGTGATTAAAACTGCAAAAAAAAATGACCCTTCATATCGGTGGTTGGATTTGGCTTCAAAATCAATGGACATGATCCACTTTCCCTTGAACATATTGGCTCCATGTCCGTCATCTTCTTTGTCCCTACTCCATACGAACTTGTGCTATGACTGTGGGCTCGTACCCAAGGCGTCTTCACATCTCACGTATCATGAATGGGAGGGGGTCAACCCTTGTATTTCAAAGTCATGATAGGGTAAGTTGCGACAGAGCCCAATCGTGCGCCACGTGTTTCTAGGGTCAACGTCCTGGATCATTTCAGTGAGACCATGGGCCCAACCCCTGGGCGCCTTCTCATCTCGCGTATCATGGATGGGAGGGGGGTTGGTCCTTGTTTTTCAAAGTCATGATAGATGAAGTTGCGACAGAGCCCAATCGTGCGCCACGTGTTCCTCCTTGATCGGATGGCCCTAATCATTTCGACGATACTGAGTGCCCTCTCTTATGCTAAACTTGGTGCAACTCCGTCGACTGCAATTATCTACTGATCAACGATTTGCTACATCGATTGATCCTAGTTGTTGAACACTGGATAGCCCTTATGCTAACATTTTAAGCCCGAAATGGAGATTTTATGCGCTGCAACATTGCGCTCATAGCCGCATCCTTGGAGAAAATTCCTTTGTTGGGATTTTAAACCCACTTCTTCACAGTTCATGCCACAGGCTCAAAAGGAGAGAAAACAACTGCCCCTTTTACAAGAATTAATGTTAACACCAAGAAATACCAAGGTTGCCACCAAGAAGGGAGATAGATTTCTCAATTGAGTTAGTTCTAGTAGCTACTCCATTGTCAAAAACGCCTTACAGAATGAGCACACGAGAGTTAAAATAATTACAAATGTAGTTGGAGGAATTGTTGAAGAAAGGGTACATATGTACAAGTGTTTCACCTTGGGGAGCACCAATACTTTTTGTCAAAAGGAAGGATGGAACCTTGAGGTTGTGTATTGACTTTTGACAACTGAATAAGTATACTATAAAGAACAAGTATCCTCTACCTAGAATTGATGTCATGTTTGATCAGATAAGAGGAGGAAAAATATTTTCAAAGATTGACCTGAGGTCAGGATACCATCAGGTAAGGATCAAGGAAGAAGAAATTCATAAGACAACCTTTAGAACCAGGTATGGGCATTATGAATTTTTAGTGGTGTCATTTGGGATGACCAATGCACCAACTGTCTTTATGTGCTTAATGAATGTAATACTCATAAATTATTTGGATAAGTTTGTCATAGTATTGTTGGATGACATACTTGTCTATGCCAAGTTTGATGAGGAGCATGAACATCACTTAAGACTGGTATTGCAAGTGTTGAGAGAACATCAGTTGTATGCCAATTTGAGTAAGTGTTCTTTGTATTAAAAGCATGTCCATTACTTGGGACACATTATTTCAGAGCAAGGCATAACAGTAGATCCAGAGAAGATTGAAGCCAATAGAGGATGGCCAAGACCCAAAAATGTGTCAGAAGTTAGATATTTTATGGGATTAGCTGGTTACTATAGAAGGTTCATAGTAGGGTTCTCTAAGATTGCTCATCCCATCACTTATTTGCAAAAGAAGGGAACTAAATTTGACTGAACACCTAAGTGTGAAAATAATTTTTATCTGTTGAAGGAATTACTCACTAGTGCACCTATGTTAAAGATTGTTGACCCAAATGAAAGTTTTGTGGTATGTACAGATGCGTGTAAGGAAAGACTTGGGGTATTCCTCATGCAAAATGGACATGTCATTTGTTACGAGTCCAAAAATATTAAGGAACATGAGAGGAACTATGCCACACATGACTTGGAGCATGCTGCCATTGTCCACACCTTAAATATGTGGAGGCATTATCTCATGGGGAAGAGATTTGAATTAAGGACATACCACATTGGCCTGAAGTATATTTTGAACAACCAACCTTGAATTCTAGGAAAACAATATGGCTCAAATTTTTAAGTGAATATGACCTTGATATCAATCATATCAAAGGAAAATAGAATAAAGTTGTCGATTCACTTAGTAGAAGAGTGCATCTCATGCATGCTACTGCTTTCAGTATGCATCAGTCAAACTTGAAGAGTAGAATTTTAGATGATCTTGTTACAGATCAACATTACCTACAGATAAAGGAAAGCTTACAGCAAGGAGATGTACCGCAGAAAATAAAGGAGTATGAGATAAAGGAAGATGGGTTACTTATGCATAAGAATACAATCTATGTTCCTAGTTCCAGAGAACTGAGGAGTTTGGTATTGAAGGAAATGCATGATTTTCCTTAACTTGGACATCTTGTTTACAAGAAAATGATTACAACAGTAAGAAGCCAATTATTTTGGCCAGGAATGAAAAAGGATGTTGTTGATTACATCGCTCAATGTATGGAATTTCAGAAGGTGAAGACTGAGCATAGGCACCCAATGGGTTTTCTACAACCATTACCAATCCCGGAGAAGAAATGGGAAGTGATAACCATTGATTTGGTAACTAAATTACCCAGGACATCACGACAACATGATTCAATCATGGTAGTGGTTGATAAATTAACAAGGGATGCTCATTTTTTTCTTGTAAACACAATACATACAATGACTAATATTGCAGAGGTTTACATGAGGGAGATTGCTAGGTTGCATGGGATACCTAGGACAATTGTCTCAGACAGAGATACATAGTTTACCTCCAATTTATGTAGGGGATTGTTTAAAGGATTTGGTACAAATCTAAACTTTATCACATCATACCATCCACAGTCAGATGGAAAAATAGAGAGGGTCAACTGAGTAATTGAATATATGTTGAGAATGTATGTTATAACCCTAAATTGCACCAGACATGCATACTTGGCATCAGGCCATCTTACTTGCTATCTTTGCCAAGCCATCACTGAATGACACTTCTAAAAAACCATCTTTTTGAAGGTATACATGCCCTGCACCACTACTGCCCACGTACACATGCATGCTTCACCATTACAGCCCGCGTACACTCACAAAAAAGTTTGAAAAATAAAAATAGCAAAGGGATACAGGTTTTTGGGCCATTACCTAACTTTTTGAACGCCCAGAGTAGGTCACCCAACCAGATGCTTGTCCTTTTCACCTATAAAAGAATGGTTTTAGGCCCTAGAAAAGATAAGAATCACAAGAGAAAAGAAACTCCGCCCATTTTCATATCCCCCCCGTTTCCCCAATATTTTGCAGCCACATTGTGAGTTTGAGCCAGAATTCCTTTTTCCTCCATTGCAAACCCTTGTCATTTCCTCAGTGAGAATTGAAGAGGAGAAGGATATGTGGAAGCATTTGGTGCATGGTGAAGAGGATCCTAGGACTTATTTCAAGGAGTAGTTGTTGGTCTCATATTGTAAGCGACTTTTGTGAGATTAATATAAAGAAATACTTTTTCCGTCCCGCCAAATGATGTCTTCAATATTTGTGATTTGTTTTCTTTTTTGTTATGATATCTAACCCACTAATCGATATATATAATGCATGCTTGTAGTTTCTTTTTTTTCTTTTGGTTAATGCAGGTCAGTCTTGGGAGGAGACTTGCAGTCGAGAAACAACCAAGCGCAAAGGGATCGACACTGGACACAGAGTTTAAGGTAGGCCTACCGGATCCATCTACTTTTCTTTTTACATATGATTGTGGGGCAATGGTGGGATAGTTGTTAAGAGTAGGAGACTTTATATGGTTATATATGCCTACATTTTAGAACCCTGGTGTAGTTCGTAGGGGGTTTTCCCGCAACTAGCAATGTATGTGATGGATAAGCCATCTAAGTGGGAAGATTACTTACACTTGGTTGAGTTTGAATATAATAATGGGTATCAAGCTTCATTGAGAATCTTCCCATTTGAAGCCTTGTATGGTAGGAAATGCAATACTCCAGTGAGCTGGGATAGGCCAGCAGATAGAGTGGTACTTGGGCCAGAGTTTCTCAAGGATATGGAAGATAAGATGGTTAAGATCAAGTGGAATTTAAAGGCAGCTTAGGATAGACAGAAATTTTATGCAGATAAGAACAGGACAACTAGAGAAATTAAAGTAGGGGAGAATGTACTTCTGAAAGTAAAGCCCATGAAAAGATCTTTATAATTGGGTAGTTGTACAAAGATGGCAGCCAGATTATGCAGTCCATTTGAAATACTGGACAGAATAGGGCCAGTTGCATACATGCTTGTGTTGCCTGCTACCATGAATGTGCATAATGTATTTCATGTCTCTTTGCTAAAGAAATCTGTTCATGCTCCTAACCATGTTATTGATTGGCATCTGATTCAGGTGGAGATAGAGGGATATTTTCAGGTCCAACCAGTGCAGGTATTGGACAGAAAGGTAAAAATGCTCCAGAATCGAGTTATAGAGCTGGTAAAAGTTTAGTGGACCTCCTATTGTCCTGAATATGCTACCTGGGAGAATGAATATGTCATGCAGTTAGAGCACCCATAGATTTTTGAATAAATTTTCAGATTTTGATCTCTATTTTGTATATGCACTGAGGGCGGTGCCAAAATAAGGGGGAGGGGATGTAACACCCCATCTTTTGAGCCCCATATTAAATAATGTATTTTTTTAATTTTCAAGAGGCCAAAGGGCCCATACAATTAAAAGAGGCCAGTGTGCCTAAGAAATTTAATGTTTTGATCATTATTAATAATAAACACATCATTGGTTGCTGGATGGACAAGGACTAGATTTATAGGGGGCTATGATTCAATAGGAGAGGGGGATTGAGGGGATAAATGTTTGTTTCCTATTTTTTATTACCCTTTTGTCTAAGGGAGTGGATCAATTATGTGAGCTTATTGGGGGGGAGGCCAAGAGATTCTTGATTCCCCACAAAATACTTAAACCTGTCCCTAGTCTGATTGGGGGGTTAGCTCGTTGAATCATTCACTCATTCACTCGTTCACTTTCTAACTAGTTCATGTGTTCACTCACTCATGCATTCGTTCATTCATTCCATTCTTACCTATCACTCATTCACCCTTCCTCATCTGTGTCTTGGCTTGGGGAAAGGGAAACAAATTGTTGAAGAGTAGCCATGGTATTGTTGGTTGCAAAGGTCATTAGTGTAATCCATCCATGACTTGAGGCCTACATGTATGAGATGCATTGGCCCGTGTCCATATTTTTCATAGCTGCGAGTCCTGAGAGTTCCAGCATGGATATTTTGGACCAGTTGCACTGGAGCCCTATAAGGAGAAGGAGTGCCTGAGGGACTACGTGGCAGAGAAGGGTGGAGGTCCATTCTCTTGGGTGGTGTAGGTTGGGTAGAAGAGAGATGGGTACTTGGATTGATGTGAGTGCTGGGAAACCCTATGATAGCTTGAGTGTTGACCAGTTTGGGAAGCCAAGTAACACTTTGGAACCGTCCTTGTGGATTCATAGCCCTAGCTCAAGGGTGGCACTGTTGTTGAGATTTGGAACATTAGTGTCTACGGTTGGGTGGAACTTCCTTGGTCTGCAGCCATTTGGTGTCTTATTTTATAAAAATAAGTGCTCTTTGTTATGGTACTATTTACTTGTATATGAATGTATTCCACTGTGTATTTATTTATCATTTAATTGAATCTTTAGAATATGCATGCTTGCTAGTTATTGTTGTGCATGTCGTTAGATATTTTCTTTTATGCATCCTTATTAATTTAAAAAGGTATCAGTAAGAGAAAGAATTCCAAGGATGGGCTTGAATGTAGCATACCTCGGCCTGTGGGTGGCAGGGTATGTTACAAAATCCCTTCAAGAGAACTAAAGAAAAGTGGATTGGTAGGACTCCAGAGGACCCCAAACGGATTCAGAGTTCACGAAAAACTGAGACCAAATGAAACCAGTGGTTTCTCAAGAACAACCCCTAATATACGATCTGTCCGCTACAATTGGTTAAGCTTTGGAGGCGTAATCTCTGCTACTCTCTCGCATGCGACCTGGTGTTTACCCCCTGTGTGATAGGGGGTTCCCGACTATGCTTATATGAAAGTTGGATTTACACACTTTTTAGTGTTCTACGGTCTGTTTAGTAGCATTGGACAATTTTCTCACTTCCCTAGTACAAAGACCCTAATCCTAAGCTAATGTTGGTGTGCTAAAAACAAAAAATGTTCAAGTTGATTTTATTAGTGTGTGGTTGATTTTAATGGATTTTAACCCAAAGGGTTCACCGATATGAAACTGATAATGTGTAAGAGACTCGACTACAATAGAACAAAAAAGAATGATATGTAGTTCTTTCTTTAGATGAATTCTACGTATGGGAAGGAGAAGAGTTCTATTCTTCTTAATCCCAAGAAAGCATTCAAAACAATGCAACTTTCGATTTATGGGATCAATACAATGCCAAACTACCAAGAAAATGTTTTCGAAAACCGAAATGTGCATGTAAAACTGGCTCTTTTTCCAAACATAAACCAAAGAGAACTTCCTAATGAATGCAAAGTTTCTTTGTTTGATTAACTATACAAGGAGATATGCAAGCTTTTCGCTTCTTAACTTTCAGATGAAATATATCTAAGTTTAAGAAAAAGAATTATGAGGAAAAAAAACAATGAAACAAAGCACACTCAAAGTGATGAGAACTGAAAGAAAACAATTAGAAGATAACTTGTTCAATCGATAACTCAATGATGCAAAAGAGAAAGAAGACAAACACTCATGAAATCCTCAAACAATGAGAAACAAGAACCAAAAATCAAGCTAGGTTGTCATAAGATTCTTAATCATCCAAAAAAGAGAGATGTTTCAAATGAATACAAGAAATCTCAATACTAATAAACCTTTGAAAACCTTAGTTGATGAACAATCCTATACAATCAAGCAATCTGAAAAATTTATGCGACAAAGATTAGATAAAATCAAAAGGAAAAAAGAACCAATGGATCCTATCAACCCAAGGGGAACACAACTAAGAGAAAATTTTCAAACTCAAAGTATAAACATAAATGAGTGATAAATTCCCAACTCTTAGAAAAACAAAGTCAAGAGTATTCAAAGGTCTCTAAGTAAAAATACCCTTAGGATTAGACTAAGAAAAAGAGAGCAGAAAGGGGCAGAAAAACCCAAAAAGGGAGATCAACGCTCCTGTTTCCAAAGGGACAAAGTGCTACAACACTTTGATTTAAACTACAGGGGGGCATTGATACTAGATCGCTCTGATATACACATTAGAGGAGCACTGCCCTTCCCAAAAACTAAAAAAAAAGGCTAAAAACTCAGAATTTTTTTCCAAGGACCCTATGAAATCTTCAGTGAAGAAGAGAGAAAGGGAAGTAGATCAGAAAAAAACAACAAATAAAATCTAAAGGTGGAAAAAATCTCAGATTATCCAAATAAAGATAAGTCAATGTCCCTCCCCAGTGGAGTCACCAATTTTTGTTACAAAAATATTCCCCTGCGGACTTGTGAACATTCCCTTGGATTACTTACCCCCATACCAAGATAGAAACAATGATTTAGACACTACCATTCCTATAAACTCATTTTTCTTATCGAAAAAGAGAGGAGAAGGTAAAGTAGTATGTACTATGTTTACGACGTTTTCCCTAGCTGCTCCTATCCATAAGCTTGATCCAATTCCTAGTGCAAATCAATACCTGGAATGAACAATAAGAACCACATGACTTCCTTCTACTCTAATGGATTAGGAAAATAAAATTCATCTATTAAAATCAAATTAGACATAGACAAGAACATGAAACCACATACTTGAAGGAAACAGGCCAAGTATATTAAAAGAGAACAAATAAAACTTACAGATAATGAATGATGCCAACTGTAACTCCTCCAAGCTCTCCTCATCCAACCCTTGCATGAATCCCACGATCATAAGTCTGATATCTCCAAGCTTCCCTCCCTTCACCATGGAAAGCCCTCATTATATAGTATTTGGAGGCTTAACCACCATGGAGAAGATCACTCACTAGATCCACTAAAATGGGATCTCCAAGATTTTTAGGGGGAACATATCTCTCAAGGATTTTGAGGAAATATCTCTTAAGATCCACCAAATTAAGATTTTGGTTTGAGAAAATATCTCAATCATCCATGATATTCTCAACCTCTCCTTGAGATTAGGAAACTAAATGTGAGGTGTATTTTCACACTAAATTAATTTCCTTTTTATGAATATTAATAAATAATTCATGTGCACATAGTATTTTGACCTTCATATAATATATTTCTCCTCCACATTGACTAGGGATTGTGACATATGTTATTTCATGGTGTAAAGGTGTATGTGACACTTAGCAAGGTGCATATGACACTTTTATGACACATGAGACACTTAGGTGTAAATAGGGATGACACTTAAGTGTGACATTTTGGTGTGTAACATAAATTGTTTTCACCCTTATGCTAAACCCCTGCAACAAACCATCCCACTCTTTTCTCCTCATTATTTATCTATCTTTCACTGTCTTTTAAATAGGAATAGGTTAGTAGGTGAGGAGTCAACTACCCCTTAAATTTCCTCTAGAAATTAATTTTTGGACAATTTAATTAGCTTTTTGGATGGATAGAATTTGGAAAGACACATTGGTCATATTGGGCTAGGGTCCTAGGCGAATTGTTAGGGACCTAACCTGTCACATAGGTAAAATAATATATTTACATGTAATAAAGGTCAATATTAATAAGGCCTAGCAATAAGGAAGAATAAGTCAAATGTAAGAAGACCTAATAGAATCTTCCACTTCTAGAAGGATATTCCTCTAGATTGTTTTTTTGGATAGACATATTTAGTATAAATAGGAGTAGAGGGTATGAGAAGTTTTGTCTTGGATATTATTGTAATAGAGCTCTTCTTTGTTGGAGGTTTCCCCCTCGAAGAGGAAAGTGAACATTGCTTTCAGTGATCAAAGTGCCCTTTCTGGTGTTATTCTAGTATTATTATGGTGTTATTATGGTATTATTTTGGTATTATTGTGGTGTTGTTTTGGTTATATCATTTTTTATCTGCCATTTCTAGATAGTTATTTCTGTTCTTCATACTATTTTATATCTGGAATATTACAAGTGGTATCAGGGCACCTTCCTTGACAGAAAATTGTGGGTTAAATTTTTTTTCAGGGTAGAGGCGTATTCCAACGTCTTAAAGCTATAGAGATATGTCATTACACACATAAACCTGTGGTCAGGGATTCATACATGTAGGAAATACAAGTAGTACTTAAGCACACATCATTTGGCCACCCTTGTAATCCCTGTTTGTACCCCTTCGAGTGGCAGCGCATAAGACAACACATGTATACGAATCGACCTAGATCTCTTGAAGCCATCCATATATAAACTTATCGGTCTCCTAACTGCTATAATTCCACCGAGAACAACACTTGGGAAGATACTCTCTAGTACCTGGGTAGTCGGGTAGTGTGGATAAGGGCACGGTATAACCTCCTTAGTTGGTGCCCTGAGATATTGGGTTGAGTACTACGGTTGGATCCCGCACGTATATCATAGAGTTATAGCAGAGGGAAAACCATTGACTATAGAAACCTTGAATACCCTAACCCTTGGGATAGAAACAAAAACCTAACAAACAAGATCTATTACCACACAACTATGTCTCCTACATTCATGTTGTGAAATTACTACACATTTCTTCCTGTTAAGAATTTGGGAATTTTGTTATTGCAGTATTCTTCAGATTGGTGAATAACTCAGTAGGAGTAAAAAAAAAAGAAAAACAAATCTAGATCCTGTTGGCACCATTATTTGAGACCTATCCCATTGGATTCCTCTCTTCTCCCTTATCACAGTCATACCTATAATTTTTCAACAAATTATTTTCTTATGGACCCGACCCCCTTCCAACACCCTTATTTTGGATTTATCCCATTGGATTCCACTCGTCACCCCAATCATTGCAATACACTTCACCCATAACCCATTTTCTTTATGGTCCCACCCACCCCTTTTCGTGTTCCCTCTTCATTAGGGCCCACACCCATAGCCAAGAATTGGAAGCTTGATTCAATTCCTTGCACTCTAATTTCACAGAAACCCAACAAGAAGTGAGACAACTCAATGCCAATATTGGCACCATCAATAAAAAAATGCAATCCTCCATCGATGCCAAAATGGAACACCTCAAACAAGACCTCTCTTCCCAACTTGAATCCTTCAATACCCAGTTTGTCTCCTTCACTATGATGATTTGCGCCAAGCTGCATATTCCTACAGATCTTCCCTCATCTGACCCACTTTTGCAAACTGAAGGTTAAAATTCCTCTCATTCCTAGAATTTTCAGCCCCATCACTTTCAACGTGACCTATGCCTTCTGTGTGTGGATGTGACCAAATTTGATGGCTCAGATCCCACTGGATGGGTAAATCAAATGGAACATTATTTCTCTTTGTATGGCCTTACAGATCAATTGGACAAACTATGGTATGGTGTTCTCCATCTAGATCAAGAATGTTGGCAATTGTGGCAATGGAGAAAAAAATCCCGCCAAGGGTATGTGGCTTGGACACACTTTGTGGCAGAGATTTATGAATTCTTTGATACTGACACCAACCATTTATGTTGTTTGACAAAGTTGAAACAATCTGGCATAATGGAAGACTTTATAGCTTCTTTTGAGCGATTGGCTTTCTGTAGAAAGGGCATGTATGATGATTTTTTTCGAGAATGTTTTATCAATGGACTCAAGAATGATATTTGTGCACATGTCCTCATGGCTCAGCCTCAGAGTTGGGTGGAAGATACTAAAAGAGTTAAGGAAGCACAATATGTTGTCTCTTCTCAAAACTGAAAACCCTCCTTTATTCCTCGCACTAAACCAGTCAATCCCACTCCTCCTTCTACTCCACTAAAGATCCAGAAATTGACCAGGGAAGAAATGGATGAATTCCAACTCAAAGGACTTTGTTATAATTGTGATGAAAAATATTTTCTCGGGCAAAAGTGTAAGGAACAAAATCTTTTTATGGCCATCTCGGAGGATTTTTCAGAAGATTATGTTGAGGCTCCCCTTGTGGATGTGTCACCTAAACCCACTGACATGACCACTCCCTATGACCCTCCCAAAGTAGAACTGGTCATTTCCCTAAATGCTCTCACTAGCTTCTTTGATCCCGAAACCCTCAAGCTAATTGGTTACATTAAGAATAGGAAGGTCATCATTCATGTTGATAGTGGAAGAACCCATAATTTTATTCATTGCCGCATCGCCCAAGAAAATAATTTCTATATCTGTGTCATCAATAATTTTCAAATCATGATTGCCAATGGTAGGTCCATGAAATGTGGAGGGTGTTGTGAAAACATGCGTCTCGAAATTGTCCAGTACCACATGAAATCTCATATGTTTTCTATCGACATGGGTGGTTCTGACATTATATTGGGTCCAGAATGGATAAGGAATTTGTGTCCCATTCTCATGGATTTTAAGGAATTAACCATGTAATTCAACTAGGAGGTCCAACAATATAAGTTCCAAGGCATCACTGCCAGTTTGTTGGAGATCATGAGTTCCCATTGCATGGAAAATATGCTCGAAAAAGGTCATTCTAGCATTATTTCACAACTCCATGCCATTCAATCCATTGAGACACCCTCTGTGCCGCAAGACCTCCAATCCATCCTCTCTAAACATCAAGTTTTTTTTTCCACTCCCCAAGGAATCCCTCCTTCCCATGGTGTGCATGATCATTCCATTCTCCTTGTCCCCGAAAACCTTCCTCCCAATATCCGTCCTTATCGTCATCCCTTTTCCCCAAAAAATGAAATGGAGAAAAATTTTCAAGAATTACTCAACGCAAATGTTATATGCCCTAGTACGAGCCCCGACTCTTCTCCTGTGGTCATGGTACTTAAGAACGAAGGTTCTTGGTGCATGTTTCCTTAATTTCGTTCCCTCAAGAAACTCACCATTAAAGACAAATTTCCCATTCCTGTCATTGATGACCTCTTGGATGAACTGAGTGGCGCCCAGTTCTTTAGTAAACTTGATCTTCATTCTAGATACCACCAGATATGTATGAACGAGGCATAGATTCCTAATACTTCATTTATAATTCATGAGGGCTACTATGATTTTTTGGTCATGCCCTTTGGCTTGTGTAATGCTCCCTCCACTTTCCAAAGCCTCATGAATCATGTCTTCCATCCTTTTCTCCATCATTTTGTCTTAGTTTTCTTTGATGATATCCTCATATATAGTAAAACCTGGACAACCCATCTTACTCATGTGGATCGAGTTCTCCATCTACTCTCTCAGCACCAAATTTTCCTCAAACAATCTAAATGTGGTTTTGGCGCCTCAGAAGTCAAGTACTTGGGTCATCTTGTTGGCAAGGTTGGTGTTAGGGTGGATCCTAAAAAGATTGAAGCTATGCAAGATTGGCCTCACCCAAAGACTCTCAAAATATTGCATGGATTTATGGGTTTAACAGGTTATTGTCATAAGTTTTTTAACAATTATGGAACGATTGTGGCACCTCTGACTGCTCTCCTTAAAAATAATTCTTTCACTTAGACTTCTGTAGTTTCTCAAGATTTTCAAACCTTGAAGATGGCCATGTGCACCACTCTAGTCCTGTCCCTTTCTAACTTCACAAATACCTTTGTCCTGGAATGTGATTCTTCTGCGAAAGGAATTGGAGCAGTCCTTATGCAAGAGGGTCGGCCTTTGGCCTTTACCAACAAACAATTGTTAAATCAAAATTTGGGAAAATCAATCTATTAAAAGGAAATGTTGGATATTTTGCATGCCGTGGATCTTTGGTGCCCTTATCTATTGTGGCAATTCTTCCAAATTAAGACAGATCATCAAAGCCTCAAGTATTTTTTGGAACAATGACTTTCCTCCCCAGAGAAACAAAAATGGGTGACTAAGATCTTTAGATATGATTATGAGATCATTTACAAGAAAGACAAGGACAATTTGGTTGCTTATGCACTTTCCAGAAAATATGAAGATGAAGGGTCCCTTTTTTCTCTCTCCTACATTGTACCATATTGGCTCCAAGTTGTTCACTAGGAATGGCTACACGATCCCAAAATTTTGCATCTAATACAACAATTGCAGTGCAATTCTCTAGTTTTCCCAGGGTCCTCTTTGCACAATGATGAGCTTCGATACAAAGTCCGTTTGTATTTAAGTAAACAGTCAAAACTTAAATCCACAGTACTTTCTGAGCTTCATGCTACACCCACCACTGGGCACTCAGGGATTACCAAAACCTATGGCCGAGTGAAACATTTTTTTTTTTTTTGGTATGAAACAGGACGTTTACAATTTTGTGGTAGAATGTCAGAATGTGATGTTTGTCAATGAAACAAGGGCGAAACAGTCAAAAATCCTGGCACACTACAACTGATTTAGATTCCACCTGCTCTTTGGAGGGATATCTCTATGGATTTTATTGTAGGCTTACCTAAATTGGGAAATAAATTATTCATCATGGTGGTAGTTGATTTTCTTTCCAAGTATGCTCATTTATGTGCTCTTAAACACCCATTTAAATCCTCCACTGTGGCTCAAATTTTCAAGGATGAGGTCTTCAAGCTTCATGGCATGCCTCATTCTATTATTTTTTATCACGACCCAACTTTCACCAGAAATTTTTGGCAAGAACTGTTCAAGCTACAAGGCACCCAATTTCATCTCAGCACAACTTATCATCCCCAGACTGATGGTCAAACTGAAGTTTTCAACAAGTGTTTGGAAACATATATGAGGTGTTTTTCATCATAAAGGAAAAAATAGTGGGCTTAATGGTTACCACTAGCTGAATGGTGGTACAACACTTCTTACCATAAAACTACCTGCATGACTCCTTTTGAAGCGGTATATGGAGAAAATCCACCTTCAATTCTCTCATACTTGTCAGGTGTCTTGAAGGTCCTGGTGGTTGACCAAACACTTATAGTTCAAGAGGCTATTATCTGTACCCTCAAAGAGAATTTGGTCATGGCCCAAAATCGCATGAAGCAACAAGAAGATCAAAGTTGCGTTGAACGTCAATTTGCAGAAGGAGATCAAGTGTTTCTTCCACTACAACCTTATAAGAAAAATTCCCTCAAGGCTGACCATTGTCAGAAACTAGCACCCAAATTTTATGATCCTTATATCGTTCTCAAGCATGTGGGACATGTGGCCTATCAGTTAGCTTTTCCTAGTCATTCTAAGCTCCATCCAATTTTTCATGTTTCCTGCTTGAAGAAGGTGATTGGAACTAAGTGCCAAAATCAAACCAATGTTCTTGAGTTGGATGAATAAAGCCCATTTGGCTATAACCAAAAGCAGTTTTGGACCAGTGTGAGCATCATTTGTGTCAACGCACCATCAAGGAAGTGTTATTCCAGTGGAAAGATACAAATCCAACAGATGCCACTTGGGAACCAACTACCATTCTGCAACAATTTCCTCATCTCAAGCCTTGAGGACAAGGTTTTTTTTAATGGAGAGGATAGGTTAGGGACCTAACCCTTCACATAGGTAGAATAATATATTTCCATGTAATAAAGTTCAATATTAATAATTCCTAGCAATAAGGAAGAATAAGTCAAATGTAAGAAGACTTAGAAGGATCTTCTACTTCTAGAAGGATCTTCCTATTGATTGTTCTTTTGGATAGACATATTTAGTATAAATAGGAGTAGAGGGTATGAGAAGTTTTTTTCTTGGATATTATTGTAATAGAGATCTTCTCTCTTGGAGGTTTCCCCCTCGAAGAGGCAAATGAACATTTCTTTCAATAAACAAAGTTCCCTTTCTGATGTTATTCTTGTATTATTCTGATATTATTGTGGTGTTGTTTTGGTTATATCATTGTTTATCTACCATTTCTGGCTAGTTATTTCTGTTATGCATACTATTTTATATCTAGAATATTACACTAATTAAGGACATCTAGTCAACTAGTGTGCACTTTTAGCTATATTTTCCTTTTAAAATAAAAGGTTTTTCTTCATTCAACCATACATAAATAATATTTTGAAAATAAACCATTGAATAAGGCATTATAAATAAAGGTATATATATAAATATATTGATAGTTAACAGTTGCATATAGTTGAGAATATATATATATATATATATTCTCAACTATATACAACTGTTAACTACCAATATATTGTTGGTTACTCATACATACATAAAACTATCACAGACCTCCATTTGAAAAGCAAGGCTAATAAATTTATGTCTCAATATATGAAAATCACTACTTCCTCATTAACCATATACTATCCAATCTCAATCAAGGCATAGATGTTTAATATATAAAAATTCCATTTGGGAAAGCGATCTATGACCACCCATGGACACCATTCTTAAATGGAAGAAATTCAATTGTTATATAGTTATGGCCATGACTAGTTTTTTTTTTAATATATATGTAATTAGAAGTGTTTATTTTTGAAGCATATAAAACATCACATATAAAACATCACATTAACATGTAGTCTCATGCCATGCAAAACATCATAGTGAATTGAAACTACCTCTAGTAATGCATGTAAAACATACTCAAGATTAAGTGCATGAAATGTGTGTAGCTAGGTACAAATTTAGGAAAGGTTAAATGGAAAATATAAAGGAATTGCTGGAAAATAATATGTTCATCTCCCATGACCATCTAATAACTCAAAAAAGTGCAGCCAAGAAACACAATAATCTTACAAGTGTAGTTGTACATTGTGCGTAAGATAAAAACACAATTTGTGTATTGATATCATCACACTCACAAACTCAAAATTGAGGTACCACATCCAAGATGGAACATGACACCAACAAGGTAGTTACACTTCCCAATGACACATGTTTTTACAAATTAAGTATCGATTCACATCAACTCTTAATATATTATTCATGAGAAAAAATCTAAACATGTTTTTCCAGCAATGTAAATGCATGTATTCAAAATGATAATATGTGAAACCAAGGTGCCAAAATATAGAAAAGACTAGGGAATAACTAGGAAAAGGAGAGATGATATGTAGAGATGATATGTGGTTGGAAATGTCTTTTTACATAGTCATATAATTTTTTTTAAACAAACAAAATGAAAATACCACCATTGGCATGCCTAGAAATGAAACTCTATGCCAAATAATAGAGTAGAAATGAACCAACCACCACATATATTTTAATGCATTTGAAAAGTGTAGCAAAATTGGATGCAATCTTCATTTCCCAGGAATAAAATAAAGGTGAGTACAAACCTAGGGCATTCAACATGCAATATATCAATCAAATGAAATGCAATATTAAAGCAACCTAAAGGTCTTGTGTACCTTCCAACCTTTCATTGGTTGGAATATATACATATCAATGTGGGAATAATTGTCTTCCCTACCCTATATAAATCCATCCATCTATGGGATTTTAATATTCAAATACATAACAAGAAAGGAAAGGCTGGTTTCGACCCATATTCATTTGAACCCATGCATGTCAAAGAAAGTAGAACTATTAGTTTCAATGGCCATTGTATTTGATTCATAAGTATGACTAAAACATTGTATTTGATTCATAAGTATGACTAAAAGATAAATATCATATATGGAATCTAGTAAATCAATTTCAATTAGAAAGAGAAGTGCAAGCCTCATTATTAATCAAGCATGGGAATAACACTTTATTATGAAGGAACATAGGACAGTACCAAGAGTAGCAAAGAGAGGAAGAGGGAGAGACATTCAAAATGAAATATAGCAGCTAGGGAATGGTAGTAGAGGAACTACATACAAGGATATGAAGAAGAACATGATGGGGATAGGAGCATGGTAGGAATAAGAGAGAGAATAGTTCCATTCAAACATATTATTATTTATTTATATATGTAAGTATGTAATGAACAATATTCAACCTTTCAGTCCATAAGTTGGTGGGTTGGTCCTACTTCACAACCCCCTTAAGTGAAAAACTCTTTGATAAACATGCTTGAAAATAGTTCTATAGTTTTTTCCAATATAGTTGCTAAATGTTGCAATGAAAAAGAAAATATCATATTTAATAAACAAATATATACTCTAATACAATTGATATTTATCCATAATATACAAAGGCAAGGAAACCCACAAAAATTACCAGCATGCGAGCAAACTCATAAAAAATATTAGTAATTACAAACAATTTACCCAAGAATTTACCCATAGCAAACAAAAGTTACTAGAAAACAATTTTCCATTAAGAATGTAATGTGTTGAAAAATAAAATAGGGATTCATAGGATGGTAGGATTGAAATCATACAACATAACTGTGCTTCGTTTGCCCCAATTCTCTCCATTCCAAACCCTCTTCACAACTCCATGACCAAACTCTTCATCAATTCTTTACCATAATAGAAACAAAAGTGAAATTGGGTTAAAATTACTCATACAAAGGTACATACAAAGGCAAGGTATATCTATTTTTAGGGTCAAGATACTACTCCACTACCATGCATGAAAATAATTACAAAGGAGAGGGAGATGCTTAGTTGAATGTGTTGGATGGGTGGGAGAAACAATGTAATAAAGTGTGAATTCTATACCACAACCACCCCAACATGGCCCTCTTTCCATGTGGATGCTGTTGTATACCATGTTGAGTCATCCATGTGGTAAATTATACTATGTAAAAGAGGGTGCATCACTAATGGTGTCTTTCCCTATGGGAAAATATTTTTTGAACCCTTTCTTTAAAAAATATAAAAATTGAAAAGAAGAGAGTTGCAGACTATTTGATGACACATGATCTATTCACTAAGGATTTAACATGGACACTAATAATTTCTATGATATCGAGCTATTGGCTTGGTCTTTTCAAATAGGCTCAATTGTAAGTGGAGAAATTTAAGTTTCCAATAATGTGAATTAATCAAATTATACTATTATTTTTTATACAAAACATATTAAAAAAAATTACATATTGTTGAAAAGTCAACAAGAAACATGTGTCTAATTTACTTTTCCCTTAAATAAATTAGACAATAAATATTAATCTATTATTTCATTCATAACTGAGTGAGTTGGATTTGTAACAGAATCATAAGTGTAGTTAAGTGAGTTAAGATCAGTTGTGCTAGTTGTAACTAAACATGCACTAGTGAGAATTCGGTTAATCAGTGAACTCACATGCAACTGAGGATTCACCACGGTTAACTACATGCATGTCAGATCCAGTGGAGACCCAGTTGAGATAACAGGTGAAAGGGACAGTTTGGCTATCAGTTGTGATTCGATCACACATGCATTGGATATGCTTATGAGCATGTGCAAGCTAGGCAATTCTAAACAATCGAGATTCATTGTGAGAATTCGAATTGCAGAGTTTGTGCAGAGGCAAGCTGTCTGGACACAAGAATTGGCACATGTATTTGTTGATTTGTGTATGACAGTGTGAGAGGATTGTATTGTACTGAGATCTCTTGGATTAGAGTTTTGTATGAGATTTTTTCATGATTCATGATATACATAATATATGATAGTGGGGTTTTTAGCTTTACGCTTTC
>CBVK0100393318.1:0-10919 GCA_900067695.1 Picea abies | reverse complement strand
ATATATATATATATATTGGATATAGCGTGAAGGCAAAAGAGCGGGGGGTGCTTGGTATTAACGATGGTTGTTGGGAAGGAGTTGTGAGTGATACCGGATGGTACTGGGCTGTGAAGAAGAACCTTCACTTGTATGGTTAGTGCGGAGGGGGGGCTAGATTGAAGAAGGGGTTGTTAGTTTGGGTTACGGAAGAAGCTACTCAGATGTGTTCCCTGGTGCACTGGGAAAGAGCTATGGGGCTCTGAGACTTCTTGTCTGGCCTATTATTGAAGCCTCGGAAGGGAAGTGGGGAAGTTGAGGGACTATTGAGTAGAGAAGGGGCACACTTCCTGGGGTGGAACATGCATGTGGGGAATGAGAGGTTGTAGGCAAGTTGCAGCAGTTGGCACCTTGGGAGGAATACTTATGATGCTTATCAGACCTTAGACTAGCTTAGTTTTCCCTTTGGTCTGGTAGAATTTATCCCCAACTCGGGGGTGAACCGTTGTTGAGAGTTATGATCAGTGTGGTCTAAGTCGAACAGGAACGTGGAAGGTCTGCATGCATTTGGTGTCTATTTTCCTAAGATAAGTGTCTTTCATATGCATATTTCCATTTATGGGTGTGTGTGCATTTATGGGTTTTCTGTCCTAGAATCTCTATTGTTAAATTCTATATGAATTGTTATTGTTGCATACATGTTATTTTTTCCACTGAACTCTGTTAATATGTATAATTGATTATTTAATTAATCGTATTGTTATCCCCATTTTGTGGATAAATGAGGAGATTATGTATTGAGGCCCTTAGGTTGAAGATATGGAGTGCTGAGAAGACTACATGGCTAGCAGTACCCTTTTTCATGGTTGGAAACCCCTCTCGTCGCCACAGATGGTCACATATTTCCATATGGCATCCACCACATCAAATGGCTTCCGGAAGGTAGTGGGGCTTGATCCATGAGATACAAGTCAGTATTATGGTGAGAATCATTTCAATATTTAATCCAATTGAGTATGTTGTATCTTAGATTCCTCTAGATTTCATGATATATGCTTGGACATTATGCCTTTTTCCTTGCTTCACCTTGGTGGTTGATGTTGTTCATGATTTTATACTTAAGGCTCAAAGCATAATGTCAAGCATCAAGAAATAAGGAAAGTTTAAATATTTTATTTTTCTACCTCAGTTATGTGAGAAAAAATCCTTAAATTGAAATAACAATATAACAACTCAGAGGTCATCTTTTGTGTCTGAGTTAAAATTAAAAGTATTGAATGTAATGAAGAAAAACATAAAGATGTTATACAAAGAAAAACATCATTTACAGAAGAATATTACTTTGATACAGAATAAGAAAATAGATCATATAACCTTAAATGAAGCATAACATATAGAAATCTAATTGACTTATAAGTCTTGTATTTACTAACAGTAAATACAGAAGAAAAAAAAAAACTGTTCGCTATCACATAACTAAAAGAAATGTAATCACAGTAGATTTTGTACTAAATTGTGATCAGGCATAAGGAAATATATAAAAATATGTTGAGCTGTTGAAAGACAAAAAAACACATAACTCAAACTCGACGAAATGTGGAATCTCTGGTCTGCACTTGTATTAATCCTCAAAGAGGAGAGTTTTCTCAATTACATATGGAAAAAAAATTCCCCTTTTCACTCTTTTGAGTATGTATTTATACAAAATATTTTCAACCTTAGGTGGTTGGAATTCTCGTTATTTCTAAAAAGAAACGGTTACAAAATGAAAAACTTGGAACACTTTGCTTAGTTCTCCTCTGTCTCTTTCTCATGCCAGCAAAGGCATTTTCCTTTATTATTTTCCAACTCGGACACAGATAATCTTTAATAACGAGTTGTATACATATTGCCTCATTGATTCTTTGAGGTACTCCCTTTTCCTTGCCCAATACATTCGACACACTTACCTGTGCTACTAGTCTGGAGGGTTCTGCCATGTCTTTTGCCTAAAAAATATACAACTTATTTTCTAATTGTGGCAGTCTGGCTTCCATTATTTTGTCTTCTGAAGTCATTTACTCTAACTGCAGATTAGGCTTTACCATCCATCTATCTATCTGAGTGATGTCAACTTGTTTTAGCTATGAAATTTCAACCTGAGCTTCTTCTAATCTTACTTTGATATCAAGTTGATGTTTTACTATGTCGATTTGTCCCAATACTTCATAATTATCCTCTTTTCCAAGGCCTAATGACTCTTTATTAAGTGAGTCAAAATCTTCTTCATAAGCCTCTTTGATTTCTTTAGCCATTATTTTACTTTCGAATATATTGGCTTCCCAAGTCTTCAATATTATATCACCTCTGATCTGCTCTGAAACAGACAACCTAGGAACTACAGACATTCCTTCTATGGTCGATGATACAACCGTTTCTTGAAAAGTGTTTCTAGCTGTAGTAGCCTCTCTCTCTCTTTAACAAATATGATCCAATTATTAGTTCACCACCCGAAACTGATTTTGAATGATTTCTACCTTAGAAAAAAGGCTCTGTTGTGCTATTTCCAATTTCTTTCGCACTTCCAATGCATGAGATCAAAACACTGCTAGATCCACAACCATGTTCTCAGTGGAACTGACTTTGGCCTGTAATTGTTTTACCAACTCATCCTGTTGGATGGCCCATCCTTCGCTCGCTTGCACATTCTTATGCATCTCCTACAAGTTGGATTAAAATTGTTGAATTTCTTGTCTATCGCTAGCTCTCATCTGCTCGAATCCCTTGTTGACCTCGCTTCTGACATCCTCTTCTACAGTCTTTATTTGATTTTGTAATTGGTTTATTAGTAGGTATTTTTGCTTCAGCCGTTATTTTAAAGTTCCAACCGAAAATTGGTTGATTTTTGCATAAGCCCCCAATGAACCTGCTACTTCTTTAGCGAACTCTACCTCTTCTAAGGATTCTCTGTCAATTAGTACTCTGTGTCTTTTGACCGCTACACCCGCCCTTTGGTGTGTTTCTCTTTTCACCACAACTTTCCTTTTCTTGCTGAAAAATAAATCGGAAGGAGGTATCTCTTCCATAGGAATAGGTATGAGATCTTCTATGAATATTACCTCTACATCGTGGTTCCCCCTAGTGAACTGTAAAGGAATGATAAACTGAATGGGGCTGTCGATTTATGTGGATGACTATTTTTCGGTCGTGTCTGTAGTTGATTTATCTGGTGTAGACAATGGTATATCTTATCCTTTCTTTGTTAATATCTCTGCTTGATCTTTGGCCCGATTACCTGATACATCTATCACTGGGGTATCTTCTTTCTGGGTCGATACCTCAGTTTTCTCTAAGTTTTCTCGGGTTTCTTGTTTTCTAGATTTTACGGCTTCTGTACCTCGGGTCTCCATTTTCTATGTAGCTGGAGACGTTGGGGCTCCTCCTTGTAACACTTTAGGGAGGCTACTTCTTTGCTGACTCTGGAAGTCGTAGAATTCAATCATTTTATTAGGTGACAAATATTGAACCTGACCTAAGACCTCTGGATAAGATCTCTCTCCATGAAAAATCTCGTCTTGAGGAGAATCCTCATGTTCATACCTTTTCAGATTGCAACTGGCCATGTGGTTACCCATGACCTTCTGCGGGTCATGCTTCTTCAATTCAATGTTGACTAGCTTTATTTCTTCTAAGGCCCTGACATCCACTTTGGAGTGGTCGAAATCCAATAAATAAAATGCACCAATATGTAAGGGAAAATATGGCCATACCTTTTTCTATACTTCTTTGAGCTCTTTTCTAATCCTCTCGAGTACAGTTTGTCATGCGACCTTGCGGCACACTATTCGGTCTGGTAAAAATTGCGGCAGAGCATATGGAGGAACTGAATAACTGAAAACCCTGATATAGGAGAAGTGTTCCTCGATGTACCAGTCTGCCACTATGACCAGGTTAGTCACAATTTTGTTTGAAATTCTAGGAGGTGGGTCACCAAATATAGCAGTGTGCATTGACACCACTACCCAGTTACAGATTTCATAGAAGAAATCTTTCACCTTGTCTTCCCAAAGTTTTGAATGATAAATATGGATTGGTTATACGCTATTTAGAGACCAACTCCAACCCATCAGCATGAAAGGCATCATGAAACAGATAGATTCCATAATATAAGCTGACATGAAGAATGAAGCTGATTTCCCCTTGGATTTTAGTGTCTGGCATTCTGTAATTTCACTAGCCAGATTGTCTGACAATATCTTGGCCCAGTCGGAAGAATACCCTTCCACTATTGTGTTTATAATGGGAACCCATGGTAGAAATAAACGGGTTGTTTTTTGTTTTCCATAAAGTCTACACATCATTATGGCTATATACATGAATTGCGACTCTAGCGATGAAATTGTGTATATGTTGTGAGAGTCATCTCTAAACTTTTCAGGGTGTGAATACTAGTCCTTGATCAAGTTAGAAAGGCTTTTTCCATATTGATCACACTCCTTCTTGTTAAAATTCACTAGAAATTTGGCATTGTAAATGAAATTTGGTGTTGGAGATAGCTTGTAAATCACCTATATGTGTTCTGGCCAAAATGACCCCACAACTACCTTCTGATAATTGAATATAGTTCTAGTTGGGATGTCCACATGATCTAGTGCCCATCCAATCATATCATTGTAGGGTAAAATCCTCGGCCTTGTTGCTACCTTATGTAGCTTCGACTGAGCTACAATCTTATATTTGATAGATAAGTCTTCCTTTTCGTTGTCGCTTGAATCATCTGGGCAGTTTACCAGTTCATATTGTAGGATGTTGAATACACATGTCCAGGTTTTGATTGTGTCTATGCTCCTGGGCGAGGTGTCTAAGAAAACATCTAAGTTCTGGCCTGAACTTTCACCAGTTGCTTTAATTACTTTTCGCGGCGGCATGAAAGAAATTCTCATAAACATGTTATTTGTCACAGAAAATGCATAGGACTGAGTGTCTTGCTAAGCAAGTTCTGCCAAAATGCGAATGTAATTAAAAATGAAAAACATTTCTTTCCTTAAATGCATCGATTTGCATATACCTTCACCGACAATGCATTTAATTCTTTTAATAAAAATATTTGGGCATTAAAGAAGGATCTTATTTGAGATCATTTCCCCATGTTGGCCATTTAATATCATTAATGGTCGATATTTCGTGATCGGAAAAGTTTGAATGAAATTTGAAATCACCCGTATCACAAATCGACATAAATTCAATGTTTAGATAAGAATGTTTTATTTTGTTAATAAATCAAGTTTATATTGTTAATTAATTATGTTCAACATTAATACATTTTGGGGTTTTGGGTCCCGGGTTATCTTATTTCAGTTCAAACTATGATCCCCGACTCGCAAAGTCGCGATTTATTAACTAATATTAACCATGTTTAACTTTTTTAAATAATCATGATTAATTAAGGATTTTGCGACTTCGGGTATCGAGATTTTAAGTTGTCGTTCGAGGCAAGATTCTCGAAACGCGAAGTTACGATAAGGTTTAATTATCGTTAATCATTTTAATCATTTAATCAAGTCGTTTTAACTTAAGTTAGTTTCACGACTTCGTATATCGGGACTTTGGGGTTATTTACATGTCTGATTGTTGGTATCGTGAAACCCTGAAACCCGACACTTTGAAGGTTGTCTTTAGCTCTTTGACTTTTTAACGAATGGGCGGCTCCATAACTTTTAAGGATTTTAGATCATTGGATTAATCAGAAGACTTTATCAACGGTAGTTTCCAAGTGTGTGTTTGTCCTTATTTAAACAAGAATAAAACTTATTTAAGTATAAAGTTTAGAAAAATATATATGTTTCAACAATTGACATTGTTCCTTAGTTGACATTGTTCCCTACTTACAACTTTCCATCATTATTCCCCTCCATTTCTTTATCTCTTGGAATTTTAGGGTGTATTGACCCAATAAGGGGTTGTCCCTCATTCTATGGGAAGAAGCAGATGAAGGCTCAGAGGGATTGATGTTGGGTAAAATATAAAATCCTTGTATGAACCTTCCAGAGGCTTCTCCAAGGGATCACCCAAGAAAGCAATGAAACACTTATCTTTGAGTAAAGGGGACCCACAATATAATAAATAATTCTTAAAAGGTTAGTTGAAGGATAAGAGGTCTCATCATGAGAAGACCTATCACATCCATGAATATTTAGTGGTATGAAATTGCCATCATCTGGTCACCAAACTAGGGAAATGTCTCTCAGTTGCATGGCTGAGAGAAAGGGGGACTTATCATGAGCCAACCTTCTCATTTCCACTAGGTGTTTGTGGATGGAATTTCCATTATATGGCCACCACACTAGAGAAGTGACCTTCAACCTCTTTTTAAAATTATGAAAGAATGAAATAATGGAAAATTAGTGGGCTTGGAAAAAGTGCATTGTAGATGAAGGTACCACACACCCTCTACAAAGGCACCCATGAATGAGAAACTACAAGCCCTTGTATGTCATGATCCCTATACCCATTGAGCCTTGACCCCAACCACTTCATCCATTTTACATGGCTTAGAGAGGGATCTCTTGGAAACTCTCCTTTACCTGGGGAAAAATATACCCAATATGACACCTCATCAACCCTCCCATATTCAATATTGACAAGTCACATAGTGTCCTTGAGAAATTAATTGTTTGATATAGTGATCTTTGATGCACATGCTTAGGTGGCTTATTTATTGACTAGATTCACTTATCATAATGTTATGACTTGAGATCCTTGGAGGGAGTGCTCATTTGTCTTTGCAGGACCTAGCTGGTGGACAGTTTTGGGAGAACAAGCCTAGCTTGGGCTTCCATGGGGTTGCAAGCCCACAT
This sequence comes from Picea abies, assembly GCA_900067695.1. NCBI lineage: Eukaryota > Viridiplantae > Streptophyta > Pinopsida > Pinales > Pinaceae > Picea > Picea abies. The sequence continues at coordinate 4,104 of CBVK0100393318.1, read as the reverse complement.
GTTGGATGCCAAGGGTCTACATGCCGGATCATAGAGATGAAATATTGAAAGCCTAAAGGACATTTGGATGGACCTAGCCCATGCTTCACTTGCCAAACGATTTTCCTAGGAGAGGAAAAATGTCACCTCCTAGGGCATGATGTCACTTTTGGGGGCCAGGGTTTGGTGTTAATGTAGCCACTCATTGATACATGGACATTTCGAGGAGAAGAAGGTCTTCACCATGAGGAGATTGTCTATATGCTTGACATGTGGCCTTTAGAGGCCTAATCATCCTTCTCCAACACCAACGACTCCATCTAAGTGGCAGAACGTCCCCTAAAGGGGAGACATCCATGTAAATTAGGGTTTTATTTGTGAAAAAGTGAAACTTTAAATGATTTGTTTAATATTACTTTGTTAAAGGGGGAAAGATTAGGGTCTAGTCTTTTGGTTTACCCCTTAATTTATGGACAAGTCACCTTAGTGACATTTGGTATAAATAAGATCATAAGATCTCATTTGGACATAACTCTCCCTCTTGTGAGAGGACTTGGATATGAAATTTTCTCTACATTTGTCTCTTGTGCACTTGTTTATGGATATCTCTTGTGAATGGTTGATGGAAGAGTGAGACGCTAGCCTTGGAGGAATGCTTTTTAGATTTTATGGTGGATTATCTTAGCATATTTCTTGATTTTCATATGGTCTTTTACTCTTATGCTATCATTTTTTCAAGTCAAGGATTGTTGTGATAGGAAATAAGTTGGAAGTAAGAGTATTTACACCCCCAATCTAGTCTCCATCATTTATTGCTTAAACTTCATTGATGTTGCAAGGGTTTGTTTGAGGAAGTAAGAGGATTTACACCCCTCATTATAAAACCCTAACTAGAGATACTTGCCTTGGGAAGTAACATGATTTACAACCGCAATGAAGTAGCTTATATAGTTCATTTATTTGACTTCATTAACCCAATAGTAAAGGCACTAGTCATCGATTTTTTGCATTGGAGATATAAAATCATTGCCCTGTGAAACATAAATTTTCGTCTTTTGAAAGATCTCTTGCTTGAAGCTAGTTTGCTACATTGAGAGGAGTATTCTTCTACTATGGCTTCCCCTCTCTCCCACTACTTTAATTGTTGTTACAAACCCTAACCTATATCCATTAGGGTTGATCTAACCTAGATAGATAACTAATCCTAACTCCTAAACTCGCCCTAGAGTAACTCTTAAATTTTGCTTATTTACTCTACTAACTAGGACATATCTTTAGGGATAAATATTGGAATATTTTGATGTTATAATTTTCTGATATAAGTGACTGAAAGCTACATCCATAAGTATGCAATTTTATGCATAAAATACATGTTTACAACAACCATCTTCTCTTGCCTCTTAAGTGTAAATTTTCAGCCTATATTCATTGCTAATCTTGATGTTGATTTTATTAACTAGTTTAGATATTTGGATGTTGATTTAGATGCTTGATTTCCTGATATAAATTGTCATCTACTTATGCAAATTAGGGATAGCAAGCTTAACTTGCTGATCGATACAAACATATATCATTGCAAGTTAGATTGTCTTGTGTCTTGGGCAAGTATAATAATCTGGAGAAGTACTATACCTTTGGGGAAACAATCACTTGAAAGGAATATCTTCCCATTTAAATCCATTTAGATTTGACGTCTAGGGGCTCCATTTACATATATATCCATCACCATCTCATTCCCCCCAGGGTGACCGAGATCGGCTCCCTAGAGTGACCTAGTCACCCTTGAAGTGTGGGACCTACATCGAGGTGACATTGGGTGTAAGATTCCCAAGTTGTAGCACTTGATTTTTTGGTTGGTTTGGGATTTTCCCAACCTACAACTTGTGCTATAAAATTTGGCACCATTTCTGGGGAATATTTTTAATCTTCTTCGTACCCTAATGACACTTTGGTAAGCTACCCCAAATCCTTTCCCTTAGCTTTCCTGACAACTTCACCTAAGGGAAATTTGGTTTCCATTTTCCTTGATGAGCTCATCTTGAAGCTCATCTAGTGACTCCACCTTCCCATAATCCTTCTTTCCCTGAACCTTTTCCCCCTTGGAGGTTCAGGTCTTCTAAGGTTTACCAAATAAGACCTCCTCTCAAGTATCCCGTTGTTAAAAACCTTTTCCATAATACCCTTCCTCTTGTTCCAATGGATTGCCCTTGGGAAAGGGACCTCTAAAAATCCCTTAATGTGGCCAATATCCAAGGTTACCCTAACAAAATGCCAAAAGAATTCAACAAGTGGTTTCCAAAGTTCCTAGGAAACAATGTGATAATTGTTGAAGACCACATTTATGTCATAGGTCGGGGCATTGACAATGCAGGTATTGATCATGAAGATGTGGCCATGAGGGTATTTTCTTCATCATTGATTGAAGAAGCCCTTGATTAGTTTAGAGGACTCCCTGATAATCATATAATGTCCTATGATGTTTTTTCCAACTTGTTCAAGAGAAGATGGTTGAAAAAGAAAGATGGTGGGACACTTGGGACTCAGTTGAATCAAATAAAGAAAAAGGAGAATGAAACAACAAAGGAATTCATTTCTAGATTTGACAGGTTGTACAATCAAATTCCAACAGATTATCTTCCTACAACACCATCAGTTCATCTCCTTTACATGAATGCTTTTGAAGAGAAGTTATGATACATTCTCAAAGATAAAATCCCACATCATTGGCAGAGGCTAAAGAGTTCAGTATCGACATAGAAGAAAATCTCCTTCATTCAAAAACAAAACCTTTTCATTACCCTTGTCCCAAGACAGAAGCAGGGACAAAGGTTTCTAACAATAGTGTTCCTGACTGGATTGATCTCCTGACTCAGAAGATAGACCAAATGAATACTCAGTTTGTTCAGGTGTAAAATCATCTTATGAACCACATGAATACAGTGGAAAGGAATCAATCTACTCCTAGACCTTAGTTTTCCAAATAGTAGAGATATTCCATTGGTTGGAAACCAAGACCTCAACAAGAGGCAAAGGCCCCAAATACTTTGAATCCAGTTGGGAGAATTGATATAGAATCTTGTTGTCTCCCATGCCAAGAACCCCACAGGGAAGATGAGTTCCCCTGATGAGACGAAGATTATCCTAATGATATAAAATTCATGATTTTCAATTTTGGCGATGAAAAATTTACCCAAGAAAAAATCAATGAAGCTAGAAGAATAGGAGAAAGAGAGGGGATATTTTGAACCTTAAATAAATTGACAAATGATTAGAAGAATGAATTAAGGAGGAGGGAAATTCTAACCTACATCAGAATAAAAAATGCTTCAGCCCCTCCATCATAGCCTAATACTTCTCTTCCATTTGTAGAAAAGGTGGATCCACCACCTTCATCATCGGTATGTAAGTGTCATCCTAGGAAAACTCCTACAAATGATATTATGTTAAATATAGATGTTGCAAGAATGTTTGGAGAACTGAATATGATGGTCCCAGTGATAGAAATGTGTAATATCCCTTCTATGAAAAGGGAAGTTTTGAAATCATTACAGGTGCCAACCAATAAGGAGGACCCTGCCATCATTTTGAACACTTTGTATCGCAATCGGCTAGAGGACAAGAGCCCTCCTTTCTATCTTTCATTAGGAATGAATGTCCTCCGTTTGAACAACTACATGATTGATTCAGGGGCCTCAACAAATATCATGTCATTGAAGGTGATGAAACAACTTGGTTTGAAAACAACCTGACCCTATGGCAATATGTGTGGTATTTATTCATGAAGAACCGAGGTCTTGGGGATGTGTGAAGACGTTGAAGTATTTTTTATAGTTTTTCCACATATAAGTGTTATCACTGAAATTTCGTCCGCACATGGCGACAAGAACTCAGCATCGTCAAAACAGTAATGAAGTCATTCATGGCACTGAATTAATTTCACATCATTCCAAAAAGGTCAAAAACTATACAAAGTAACCAAAAATTGAAGAGCGCTTTACAGAAGTTGGGTGTGCACGCACATGCGCGGAACATAAACGTACCATGAGCGCATAGGCACACGATGTGCGGCTGTTGGCGCAAAAACCCGCGCACCTGCTAAACGACGCATTTATTGAATTGGTCGGC
>CBVK0100393306.1:0-17096 GCA_900067695.1 Picea abies | reverse complement strand
TTAGGCGTGTGATAGCTCGTTGGAAAGGTCTCATTGAGGAGATTCATTTTGGGGGCTCAATCATGCCTTTGTATATCATTGAGAACCTCAATCTAAAAAAAACTTCATTTAGGCCTTCAAAATGGCCCCGGAAGTGAAAACCTTCTAAAAATAATAAATTGCCAAAATGGCCAAAAAACTGTTTTGAGCCATTTGGAAATGGTGGGTGGCCCCTGATATCCACTTGGATCACTTGGATCATCACATTAGATAGATACGACATCAAAAAATAGATCAGGTCAAGGTCCAGTAAGACAACTATAGTCCGCACTCAACGACCTGGGAAGACGCATATGATATGCGCCAACAGTTTCCATTTTTGTTTGATAGACAAACTTATGATACTGTGATACACATTATTTCGACACTTATATACCATGAAACTTCGGGACAAAGTTTAGACCAAGAGGGGGTGTATGTAACATCCCACTCTTGCGTGCACTGAGAGAACTTATTCTTTGAGGACACTTGCTTGCAAGTGATCCGAATTATTATACTATTGGGTGTCTGATTATGATTATGAGACATTATGGATATGATGACATGTTATTTTTTTGTATTGATATAGATAGGTGCTATTGACTGGGTTCACCTAAGTGTGTAGGACTTTGGACCTCAAGAATGTAGAGGCATTGATGAAACCCCTTGGACTCGGGATCGTGTCAGGGAGTGGACTATTGGGGTTTGATTGTTGTAGATATGACATATGTACATATGATTAGATGTTATGATGATTGCTTATTATTGTTGACATGATTTTTTGATGATGCAGGCTGACGATAGCTTGTCGACCAGACTCACATGTGGAGTAGAGGGGTCACACATGACAACCAAAGATGTTGAGGGAGAGGTCTGGACAAAAAACCTGCCACAGCCTAATATCACTCCCGTCATGGCTCAAAATGTAGGTTAACGATTACCTATTTTGATAAGACCCATGATGCCGTGAGGGCAGATTGCAACAGTCGCTCACGATGATTCTAAGGGGCGCACAATAAGGTAGGGGCCTTATTCCTTAGAGGCCCTTAGTCTCCCACAAGATCGCCTGGTGGAGTATTGATTCCAGGGGTTTTTGATGTCTACCAAGTCAGTCAAGAGGCGAGTGGAACCCTTGGAGCACGTAGTGCGTCTTGAAGGGCACGTCGCACAAGGAAAATGAAAAGAGGCGAGTGGCACCCTTGGAGAATGACAATGATATAACTTTTCCACGTTTCCTTCCAAGACTATGTCCGCGTTGCATTACTTACCACTATGAAACATTAGCCTATGATTTTTATTGCTTACACTTTTTGACCTCTGCTTGTTGATCATCATTACCCCAACGTTTGAGGGGAGAAATCTTTATGTTCTTCCCCCACAAATTTCTCCTAGCATGTTCCAGCATTCAATTCATTTTTTTTGGGCATGAATGGCTATGGCTATATGTGTTATTTCATATCAAGAAACAAAGTTAAATTTGTAGACATTCACATAGCAATTTTTGGCTAGGCAGAGATCCAATTGTTGGTAGAGTTTTAAATTTTCCCTTACTTGTATCCACACAACGATATTGCTAGGCAACGATTTTACTGGTTAGATATTGATGGTGTACATCATTTTTCTGACTGTATAGGTTCAAGAACACGTATTATTGTTGGATGTAGATCTGTTGATAGAAAGAAATGTGGATTCTTGTCAACGAACATTAACGGACATTGATATTAATGTTAAATCACAATTTCATTGTTGATACGAAAAATGAATAATTCATAGATGGCTAATCACATCCTTAATTGATGTAGCTTTCCTTAGAAATTGCGGCACCAGGAATTTAATGTGATGTATGATTGTATAGTAGTCATATTTCCTTTGTGTTTTGTTGACTTGTCGATTTGGTGCTCGGATTTAGTCTTCGTGTATTCTGAAAATTCATTTGGTATCCTAACGTGTTGGATTTCCTTGGGTTATTGGTCTAGATAGGTTGTGTTGCGCCTTGGTTACAGTCTCACCTATCACCTTGTGACGACATGATTCCCGATGAGGGGATCGTCACATACCTAGATGGATAGATGCGATGATAACCTATTCAGAGTCTCGTGCCTCCCGATGTGGGCATGTTGTTCGTTGTAATTGATCTTGGGTACCTGGTTATGTAACTCCTAAATGCGTTTGGTTTGGCACACCGTTGAAGTTCTAGTTAGTAGTCGTCGAAGCCATTGTGTCAGGTGGTTGATGATTGTCCTTTAGTTGGTAGGCGTTGTCTTGCTTGTGTCGGGTGGGTAGTCATTTGTATCTTTTTTTTGACTATCACACGTTTCGTCGAGTTGCTTGGTGTGCTAGTGTCGGAGTCGTTGTTTTCTATTGCCTGATTTGCATGGGTTGTGTTCGTCATTAAGTGGCGTTGTTTAACTGTTGTCGTTGTTGCCTTCCTGCCTAAAAGCATTTTTTTTTCTTTTGCGTTGCGTCACATGTGGTCGAGTTTTGAGGGTCTTTACAATTTTGAGAACTGCATATGGATTTTGTTGATAGAGAAATAGACAAAAATATTGGTCTTTCTATATTGGTATAACTTTTGAATTTTGGACATCCACTTTTTATATATAATTAATTTATGTACAATTTTTTTAAAGAAGTGAATAATAACTTCAAAAAATAAATCAAATTAATAAGAAGTGTATAATAATTAAAAAAATTAAATCAAATTAATAATTATTTTACCTTTACATAAATAACAATTTAAAAGTGCATGTCTCTTTTTATATAAATAAAGTATATGGTTTTTTTTCTTCACAAAATAAAATCATAAACATTGTAATGGTAATGTATTCATCATGTTCCTTCATCTTGGTTTTTCTTTCTAGACTAGGGAAAGTTAATATCACTAGTTTATGATGACAAGGAAAGGTTATATGTGTCACTTGTGCAATGGACATGACCTTACAAATATGGGTCTGGCTATAAATTATTTATCACATGGTATAAAAAGTCATCTAATTACATTCAATCATATGTCTAATAATGTTGCACAGGGATGCATTGTGGTATTTGGAAGCATTGTTGTCATGTCTGCATGGCTTTCTCACCATCATATGTCTAATAACATTGCACAAGGGTCCATTGTGGTATTTGGAAGCATCATTTTCATGTTTGCATGGCTTTCCTTCCTGGTGAGAGTCACACACACACACACACATATTGGAGGTAAAAAAAGAGATCAATGTGCTAACTTCCCTGGAGGGATACAAATAGAGATCCAGGTGCTATCCTATGGGGTTTAATGAAGGTTGTGTTGAAACAGATCTAAGTTGTATATATTTTAGTGTTACATACACCAAGACACATGACATATGCACACAAATATCTTATGATGTTGGTTGTAGAACACATGGCTTTATCTGGTGAAATTTAATACAAACGCCTGTCCTAAAGAATTTTTCATCTCAATGATTGTTAACAATAGTGAGATGTTCTATTGGAGCAAGAGAGACTAGCCTAATGGTTGTTATCTAGGTATAGACATAAACTTAGTTCTCCATCTTTGACATATGGAAAAATCACACTTAAAATGGAAGAGCATGCACATAAAGCTTTATAACATCTCTCCACATGTCAAACCACAACTCTAAGGTTTGAAAAATTGTCGATGGATTTCCTAATTGATGTCAAAGGCTCACCTGCTCAAAAATTATATGACAAACACATGTCAAAGCCTGCAAACTCACCACAGGTTCTAGAAAATACTCGGAGTCCCTAGTTCATATTCAACCAATTTTGCAGACAGTTTGAGATTATTCGAAAAGTTCATCAAGTTATTAACACAATTGTGGTGGATATCCTAGAGGCTTATGGTTTACTGTTGAACATGGTTTGGTCTAAAAAAATGGAGGGTTATTTTTCTATAAATTGGTCACATTTGTAGTTATTATGGGAAGGACAATAAAATAAGATAGAATAGATCGAAAAAAATACATGAAACACACTGTCACTAATCTTGAGGGTAAAAGTGAATTGGTTTTATTTTCAAATTATTTACTTGGAAACTGATTTTGGAAATTTTAATGCAAAAACATCACCTTTCAAACCTAAAAAACAATTTGAACTCCTTCATTACACTTATAGTGACGTACCACACTGTAAATTAGTAAAAGTAGATAATGCTAACACTACTAAATTATGAATATGTACTAATATTTGGAAATTGTATTTTGATGGTTGTAAACCGTAGGAAGGAGCAAGTGCTAGTTGCATCTTGATTGATCCAATTGATAAACAAATTTTAATTTCCTATAGATTGGAGTTTGAGTGAACTAATTGCACAATTGATTGTGATGATTTGATCCAAGGAATCATGAAAGATGTAGATTTAAATGTTAAATGCATACAAATTTTTGGTGACTTAGAAGACATTATGAGGCAAGTCAAGAATTCCATTCATTGTCATTCATCTCATTAAAGTAATTACCAACATGAGGTATGGAGCTAAATTGATAAGTTTGAAGCATTCAACATAATTTCCATTCCTCAAATTGAAAAAGCAGAAGCCAATGCCTTCAACAATGTTGCTTCTTGTTTGGGTCCTTTGGATAATTTTATTACTGATAATTTTTTTATTGAATTGATTTTAGATCTTATGTTCCAGACAATGTCATGAATTAGAGGGTTTCAATGATGATTAATAGATCATTGATTTTATAACTTGTGAAGGGAATTTCCAAAACATTGTTATAGATGATGAAGAAGATTCAAAAGAATCGAAAAATCCTCTAAGTGAGATCCACATGATAGATTTATTTGAAAATCCTACCAATGCCAAAACACACTATTCCTCCATGCAATACAAGGTGATTGATTTGAGAATATAACCAGAACCTAAAAATGTAAACCTATGCCCATGTCATACAAAAGTGGATATGCAAGCATACCCCAAGTTGTTTAAGTAATACAAAGATGTGTTTGCTTGGACCTACAATGATCTAAAGACATGTGATACTAAAATAATACATCACACCATACCAATGAAGAAAGAAACCAAGCCTTTTCAATAGAAACTTAGGAAGATGCATCCGACACTTGAACCATTAGAGAAAAAAGAATTGAAGAAGTTACTTGATACTAAAGTTATCTTTCCTATTTTCCATTATACCTAGGTAGCTAATCTAGTGCTAATTTGAAAGAAGAGTGCTGAAATCAGATTATGTATAGATTTTTAAAATTTGAATTGTGCATATGAAAAAGATAACTATGTAGTTCCTCCTATGGAACAAATTCTTCAATTAGTTTATGGTTCTAAAATGCTATTTTTCTAGATGGATTTTCTGGATTTAATCAAGTCTTAGTTTTTGACCAAGTTAGAATAAATATTACCTTTCGAACTAAATGGGGATTTTTTTCATATAAGAGAATGCCTTTTGGTCTCATTAATGCAATAACAACATTCCAAAGAGCAATGGACATTGCCTTCATAGGACCGATTAATCAGAGTGTGATTGTCTACCTAGATGATGTTATTATCTATTTATAATAATGTTTTGATCATATACAACATCTAAAATAGATTTTCAAAAGATGCATAAAGTATGGTATCTCATTGAATCTGAAGAAAATTATTTTTGCAGTCATTGAGGGAAAATTGTTTGGACATGTGATTTCAAAAGATGGTATATTTATAGACCCTTGGAGGATGAAATTCATCACTTAGATTTCCCCGCCCCATAATAAAAAAATCCATTTGTCATTTTTTGGGAAAATTAATTTTGTAAGAATGTTTATTTTTTATTTCAAAGAAATTATTAAACCATTGTAGAAAATAATTAAGAATGATGCAGACTTTAAATGTGGCCCAATTGAAAAAGACTCTTTTGAAAAGGTAAAAAATTCTTTGCTACTACTCCAAATTTACACAGTCCTAATTTTGAAAATGATTTCTTTCTATATACATTCAATTCAGATCATTCCCTTGTTATTGTACTTACTTAGAAAGATGTAGAACAAAATGAGTTTCAAATCTTATTCATAAGTAGAGGGTTAGAGGGAGTTGAATTAAATTATCCAACAATTGATAAATAGGGCTATGCTATGGTTAAGGATCATGTAAAAAATTTACACCTTATATCCTTAAAAACCACATGAAATTTATTGTCCCTCATCTAGCTGTAATGTCATTGTTAATTCAAAAGGAGCATGGGAAAAAGGGGGAAATTGGATGAAAACAATTCAAGAATATGATATTGGAGTCAAACCTACAAATATTGTCAAAGGTTAAGGACTTTGCAAACTAGTTGCTAAAGCTCAATATCACATCTAGAATGAAGAGGAAGGCCATGAAAACAAATTTGTTGTCCAAAGTAACAAATACTTATACATTCCAACTATTCATGGTATTATGAAATGAAACACTATTTACAACATGGATCAAGTCCCACTTACCTAGATTCCAAAAAGAGGTGATATTTAAGGTTGAATTTTGCATAATATCAACTGATTGATGGAATATTTTTTTGAAAAAATTATGATGGAGTACTGCAAAAATGTCTAGAAGTAGATGATGCTAAAAAAGTGTTGAAAGATATGCATGATGGTTTAGCAGGTGGACACTTTTTAGGAGAAACTATTACACATAGAATCTAGTTACTATTAGCCTACACTATCAAGAGCTGGTTACTACTAGCCTACACTATTTAGAGATACCCATGATTATGTTAGAAAGTGTAAGATCAATCAACTATGTGCTCGAAGAGACAAAAAAACTTGTTATTCCCCTATAGTTAGTAACAATTGATACACCATTTGAGTAATAGGGATTATATCTCATCGGCTAAATCAATCCAAATTATTCAAAGAAACAAACTTATATATTGACAACTGTGAATTATTTTATAAAATGGACATAATCCATTCCTTTGAAACATGTGAATGAAACTGCAATCATCCAGTTCCTGGAACAACATCTAATTAATAGGTTTGCCATTTCTTCTGTTTTGGTATTTGATAATGTATCATACTTTTCTTCATTAAAGTTAACTAAGTTCTCTTTAGAAAAATCAATCATTATTCACTATTCATCCAATTATTGTTCTTAATGAAATGGGGTCACTGAGTCCACAAATAAAAATCTCATTTGAATCCTAAAAAATATTGTGGTTGGTCACTAGTAGAAATGACACAATGCTCTACCTAATTCTATTTGGGCAGATCAAGATACATCTAAAATTGTTCTAGGTACATATCCTTGTTTCGTGGTGTATGGAAAAGAGGCTATTCTTCCCTCAAACATATTCTTACCTTTTCTACAACTATATCAATCTTCAAGTGGGCACAATACCTTAGCTCTCCAAAATATGATTGATACTTTACTCTAGCTATACGAGGAGCATTAGAAATCCTAACAAAAGTTTGTAACTCATCAATATATTGTTAAACATTGGTTGGACAAAAAATCATCTATGGATAAGAACTTTGAAATAGGAGATCTAGTGCTCAAGTAGGATAAACTAAAAGAGCCAAAGGGTAAACATTCACAATTTCAACAACTTTGGCTTGGCACCTTTCAGGTGGCTAAAACAACTTGGCCTTGGTACTTATATATTATAAAACATGGAGGGAGAGTAAAAAATTATCCTTGGCCAAATTTTGAAGAGACACTTTTGTTAGCCAGCGCATGACAACTAGCCTATAGATAGTAATTTTCATTTCTTGCAAAGTTTACTTTTTCACTTTCACTATATTTCAATTTTATCTTTTGAAATTAGTTTCACTAGTTTTAACCTTTTTTATTTATGAATTTTAATAGTTAGGATCTTGCTCAATTTTACATTTTCATTCTTTCTTTCATTGTTAATTAATTTCTCCATATGGTTGTACAGATACTTATCAAATTGTGATTGCTATGTTGGGTAATCAATTGAGTCTTGTGAAATATATGCACACTTACTAATCCTTGGATACTCTCATAATACCTTTTAGTCATGATTGAGACACTTACATAGCTGTAAATTAATGCTCCACAAACTACCTAAAGGGATCAATTTAGTGGTGGAACTCAAGGCTTTCTAAATGAATGATTTCCAGAAATCTTGAAACTTTAACTAAGTGATGATTCAATCAATTTGAATTCCATCCATTCACATTAAATTATCACAACATGTTAAAGGTGTTCAGTTAGACATCCAGGGCCAAGCACTTTCAAGGATTATCTTAATTGCTTAAGCATGGTTAATCCTTCCCTAAAAAAAACATCATTCCCACTAAGTTGTAAAGACTTGCTGGTTCTCCCATCTACTAGTGCTAAAAGTATACATATAAAATTGGCAAAGGATTGGGAAAGGAAATTCAACTCATTTTGGGGGAATGCAAATATCTCTAGTGGGGCTATGGATGCTAATTGGTAGTGGAGAAAGGTTTGTTATGTCAAGGTAACTCCATCAAGGATATGTGTTCCCATTGGTAGAGGAGAAAAGTTTGTGATGTCGAGGTGACTCCATAAGGGCTATGGATGCTCGCTGGCAGTGGAACAACACCACATAGAAGTGAGACAAACTTATCTATATAAATATTTAATCCCACTTTAGCCAATCATAGTGACTATGACTATAGCTTAGAAAATCAAGTGATGCTTTAGGGAAATACAATTCATACTCCTTGTCTTCAAAGTAAGCCACCAACTCACTGAAGCTATGATATTGGGACATTCTAGAACCATATCATGAAAAGAGTTTGTGAGGAACCCATTTGTTGGAAGCTTCAAGTATGTTTTTTTTATTAATATTTAGTTTTCTTTCTATGAGTTATGTTTGAATAGTAAAGCCTTAAATACTCATGGTTTCTCCCAGTGCGTCACCATTTGTTGATGTCTCAACGAACCCCCAACTTTTTCTTAAAAAACAAATTGGGGACCCTCTTTATCTTGATGCAAATGAAGTCTCCTTTTTACTTTGTATTCATCTTTCTTTCTTTTACTCGTAGTTAGGGGACACTTATTTCAAATCCATTCAAGGCTATGAGCTCTTTTTCCTTCTATAATTTTGGTATATAGATTTACTTTAATTTTGTTTTGAAATGGGTTTCCTTTTATTACCCCTAATTTTACAATCTAGCTTCATTTCTCTTGCCTTTTAATTTGTAGGGTCGATTTTCAAACTAGCTTTGATTTAATAATCATGATCCTTTTTCATCTTTATGACCATTTTCCTTCCAAAAAATCCCAAGCACTTCCCTACATTCATGGATGGTACCCAATGCAATTTTTTTGGCATTGGTTACAACACCTAACTCGCTAGGAACATTAAGTGAGACACACAATACAATAAACTAGCCTAAGAAATCAACCCTGAGATCTCCTGTATGAAGTTCAAAGAACTCAACCACTCAAGCTAACCCATTGAGATTATATATATATATATATATATATATATATATATATTTCTTTCTTTCTTTTTCCTCCAAGAAAAACAACATAATATTCCGCAAAGGTATGCTAAAAGCATCCCGAATGATAATCATATTGTTCAAATATTGATCATTTTGGTACCAAGCCCTTCAAAAATCTATACTACTTATTACATATCATAGAGTCTCAAAATGAAGTTCTTAAACCACTAAATTATGGAAAGGGTCTATACTACATTGAAAAAAAACATATAGTCATATCACATGAAAGGTTGAGGTGGGTACCAAATGCACACCACCTTTGTACTACAAAAGATTTAGAAAACCCAATGTGTTATAACTCTATATTTTTATTTCATTTTTAGGTTTCTTGTGCTTGGTTATAAGGTGTGTATATAAGGTGTGCACACACACATATTTTCATAAGAAAAAAAAATTATATTTCAAGATAAAATATACATATTTTTGTGCATTACATAGTACTTCTTATTTTCATCACTTTCCTCTTTACCAAGATCAGATACAGATTTGAGTACATCTTACAATTCGAACAAAATAAACTAATTTTTCCTACCTTTCTAACACTTAGCCAGTGCAAAAACTGAAACCAATGTTCTATCTCTCCAATGAACATTTAAACAGTAAAAGATTTCTCCTCCAAGAGGAGTCCCTCAAGAAATTCCTAAGTGACGAAAAATCCATTGTCTAGCATTAAAGTGTCCTTAGATAAGTGATCAACAGAGGAGTTTAATTCTCTATAAATATGTGAACAAATAAAAGATTCCAAATTTTCCAAAAGCTCCCTTATATTCCCCAGCAATGGTTGAATACGGATTGTCAACACTTGCATTTATCTTTTAGCCCAACTCGATCCTCTCCAATTCGAATTGACCTCTCGTTGCCAACTTTCCATGCCAACCATTTTCTGATTACTTGGAATGAATCAACCAAAGATTTCCAGACAACTAAGCTTCTAAGAACATATTTTTTTGGATTTCGAATCCATTCTTCAATGGATGAACCAACCAGGTATTTAGTTGCCATTACTTTGCCAAACAACATTTGATTGTTAATAAATCTCCACAAGAATTTTGCATTCAAAGATTTGTTAAACCTGGAAAATTATTTTATCCCCCACCCTCCCATTTTTTTTTTGGCATTTCCAGCTTCTTCCATTTGACCAAAGGAATACCATTAGCTTCTTTCTTTCCAGACCAAAGAAAATTAAAACATAATTTTCATATTTGAGTCAGTATCCCTTTAGGAACCTTAACAATTCATGCCCAAAAGACCAGAATACTACACAATATTGACTTTATGAGGACCATTCGTCCACCTTGAGATAACCAATGGTTGATCCATAGCCTAATTCACGACCAAATTTTCTTAACCAACCATAACCAATATTTAAAAGAGTATGCATTTGGCAACAAATGAAATCCCAAATACTTAAAACTGACATCCAAGTCAACCTGCGAGTATGGAAGGAGCGACCTCAACTGTGACTTCAATTCATCTTTGAGAGCATGGATGCATATGTATGACTTATCTTGATTAATTTCCATCCTTATTGCTTGACAATAAAGGAACACAATTTATTTCAAAGCTTCAAATTCCTGCTGGGAACCTGCACCAAAAATCATTACGTCATCAACAAATAAATGTGAATTAAAAAAGTTGAATCAGTAAAGTGCAGGCCTTTGAATCTTCTGTTTGAATTTGAGCCAAGGATAAATGAGACTTTCTCCCTACTTTCCCTCCACCATCCTTGTCCATAGGAAAACCTATAGATAAAGAGTTGATACCTTTGGATTTAACCTTCAAACATAGAAGGTAATATGACTTAACAATACTTGAAGACAAAAGGGAATCCGAGGAGACAAGGGATCTTATCAATCTAAGATCTTGACCACAGGGCCTAGGAGGGGATGGCCTTGGACTATTAATAGGACAGGGGGGGAAATTATGAGAGGAAGGCTCCAACATAGTTCTCACAATAGTTTCTAATTCAAGGGGAGGATTCTCAACCGAATTTTAAGGAACTTCAGGGGGAGGGGACCTCAAGTTATGACCAAAACTAATACCCAAACATTTTAACCGATTCGAAGATTGAATTACAAAATTATTACCCATCACACTGGCACCAGGAGAAATGGGATGATCCAAAGCTTGCACCTTATTACCTTCTAAAAATTGTTTTCCGCTGGAATTGCCATGATTTTCCCATCCTTTTACTTTGTTGTTTTGCACCTGATTGAATTTGTGTTTCCAAATATTTCTAAAAGGAGGAAAATTGGAAGCAGGTCTACTACACTAAGACAAGAGGTGGTTGACCTCATGACATCCATAGCACCAGAAAGGGATTATCCAGTAATCCACCTGTTGTTTCCATGAATGACCAAAAAATACCAAATCAATTTCATCCACCAGACCTTATCGAAGGTCTACTTCAATTTGTAACCAGGCCCAAAACCTGCCCGTTTTCCTCTCCCATTCTTGTTCTAAGCGACAAAAAGTCCCGAGCTTTCTTGTGATAACTATTAACATATCCTCATGCCAAAAAAAAGTGGCAAGTTGGGTAAGATAGCCCATATTTTTGTAGGGGCCAAAGGGTCTCTCATCGGATCAAAATTGACATCCCATACTTTTAGGGTGAGGCTTGAAGGACCCCAACCCCATTCTCTGCTAAAGATGAGTTCCATATCTTCCTTAGAATTGAACTGGAAACAATTCCACCCTCGAGAGAGAATGTGAAAACCTGGACAATAACCTAACACCTCTGTCCAATGTTCATTAATCCAAGATTGGAGAGCTGAGCGGCTTACCGTCTTACCACAAAAGAAGCCGGTGACTGTTCTACCCAACATATACAGAATGTCTCCCAAAGCCACATCATCATCGACTACCATTTTTCGACGTTCTTTCTTTTCTCTCCAACAATTGCTTTTATTTCCTGAGTAGGAATGATTTAAAATTCAGAGGAGAGGGCCTTGAGTGGGCTAACTAGGGAGCAATTTTCCCTTCTGAGTTACTTTTCCGACTGGTTTTTCGGTGGCCTGCTTTAAAATTTCTGGCCAATCCAGAACTCTGATCGATTTTTTGAGACTCTGGGTTGGTTTAAAATGGGGAAAACCCATGGGGTAAGGTTTTGAAATGCATGGAAATTTGATCCATGCGAAACTCAGACTACCCTTGAAAATTTGGCCGGATTTAGACCCCTTTTTTGCCTGAAAAAAAAAATTCCAGAGGGAAGATTGCTCCGTATTTAGCCTACTTGTTGGCATAGGGGAAGACCCAGTGTTCAACACTCAAAAGTGCACCAACAAAACCCTAACTACCGACCCTTTCGACAACACCTACGAAGCAGATGAAGTCTCACCCGAGGTAGAAGCAGGGTTGGTTGCATGACTTAGATGTCTGCAACCTTAGATGGGACACAAATATGTGATTCTAACACTTATCAGAGCACTTAACAATTATCATTCATCAATATCCAGTTCTTAGTTACAACACAGTTGAATCCTACTCTCAGCGTAGATAAACCCTAAACTATAGATCATTTCAGTATTCATCTAAGATATTTAAGCACTAAGCATGTTCACATAGGTCAGATCTAACATCCATCCATATCATTAAGCACTGAGCATTAAAAGATCTATCTATCATTCAACACCAAGAAAGTAAACACATAAGCACATCAATATATCGCACAAATCATAGCAACACAACATGTACGTGGTTCACCCCCACCCTGGGGCTACGTCCACCAACTCTTCTCTTCTTTATTATCTTTGGTCAAGCTTCTTACAGGCACATAGCATAAAAATTCTACTCCGGAGAAGACATGAGATCTGTGCGCACTTCGCCAAATCCTCCTTCTTCGAGCTAGGGTACAACACCAAGCCTTTACACAGTCTCTTACAGTTACTTGCACTTGGCCTTGCAAGCCTCACACAGTATGCACAAAGCACTTGCAACTCTTGATCACATAAATCAAACACTAGCACTTAGCACTACTTACCACTTTCTCTTTATTACATCACCTAATCTTCTATATATATTAAAAAATCAGGCCTAAACATGGGTAAACCCATGGGCCGACATTCCCATACCCGTTACATAAGCCCAAAACCAAAAAATCCCTAAAAAGAGGTCGAGATCCCGCGATCTCTGCTTCATCTTGTGTTTTGCCTTTGACAGCCTGTCGAAGTTCCAAAAAATGACCAAGAATCCTCAAAACTTGGTCAAAGGCCAACGGGCCCCAAACACTCACCTGTGACTCATCCCGAGTCAATCTGGTCTAGGTAGTTCTGCTTCAAAATCCTAGAGCTTGGCTTGAGCTGCTTTAACTTGTTGTTGTGCCACAACCTCCTGTTCAGAGAAATATTGGATGACTGCTTCATTGGCAGGTCCCTCTAAGCGCTGTTCAACTGCGGTGACGACTTGCTCCAGTTCTGCTCCTTGGACTTTGATATCTATGAATAAATGGTAAACCTCATCCTGTATAGGTTGGAGCCTTTGAGTTACTTCCATGACTTTGCTCTGAATGGTGTGGACTTGATGCTGGGCAGTGCACTACTCTTGGGATCGCTTCATTCTTTCCACAACTGACAGGGGCTTCAACTGTGCTTGTATTGTTTCTTCTTGTTGCTTCGCCTCCTGGAGCTATGACTCCAGTGCCTTCAGTTATGGATTCTTATTGAGTCACTCATATGTCTGGGCACTGCGATCACTTATTTGCTTGCATTCCATGGAAAGGCTCTTTATTCTCTCAACTGTGCTCCAAGAAGTTGCTTCTCTTTGATCCTTTACATCCTGCGGAGTGTCGGGAACTGGGTGGAGCTCTAAGTCTGTTATTCTTTACTGTAGTTGTTGGATATCTTCTGTGAGCTACTCTACTTAATGCCTAACTTGGTCCTCTACCTGTGGTTCTAATATTGTCACAGAGAGAAGCACTCTGTTGACTACTTCTTTCATTTCGAGTTACTCCACGAGCAACTGTTCTTTTTCTTGTTGCATATGTGTTTTCTCTTCTTAAAACTTTGCTTGGAGAGTAACCTTCTCCTGCTCCACAACTCAACGTTGTTCTACGAGTACTCCTTGCATTGCACTTGCTTCAAGGCTTGGGTGGCTTGTTCTGTTTCTTCTTATGCTCGTTGAAGGCGAGCTTCGATTGCATTTGCTAGTCGGTGGAGTTGGGTTGGCTCATCCCCCAACTCTGGTTCTCCCGATGGCAGGGGTGTAGTGGATACTGCGCCCTTGGACTAAAGGGCTTGCTATACTCCTCAGAGTTTGACCTCAATTCTATCATACATTTCCTCCTTCTTGGCTTCTTGTTTCTCCACGATTTCCAGTGAAGCGTCGTTTAGAGTTGCTATGATGAAGTCAAAATCATCGATAGTGAGTACAGTCTGTATCTTGGTCACAGTGGCTCTCGATTTCTTTCAGGAATAAGTTTTCCGGGGAGAAACCTTCCTCTTCTTCAAGGGGTCAACCTCATCTCTAGGCAGTGTTACTTCTCCTTGCTTCTGTTAAGTTTCTTTTCCATTTATCTCTTCTACCTCATCATCACCCCCTCGGTCTGGTGATGTTGAAGTAGTCTTTCCTGAGGTGCTTCTTAATTCATGGACCTCTTCAGTCTTCTTCCTTCTGCTAGTTTCGGGTGTGTTTTGTTCTTTGTGAGTGGCCTTCCAGGCTATCTAGTTCAGGGTCAAACATCTCTGCAGGGTCAGTGGGGATAAGGAGGTCCACTGGCCAGTCCTTAGTGATCTCCTCAAGGTCTTCTTCTGTGAGTTTATAGTATGACTGGAGCTTCTCCTTATGTTTGTCGGCTCACACTATAATGTAGATGAAGTGTCGATCTGCGTAGAACTTCATCAGGTGTTAGAACTTTTGTAGGGTGTTTGGAGTCATGTGAGGTTCAACTTTGATGGCTCTCTTCAGTGAGAGATAATATGTATAAAAAACAACATTCGACTGCCACTATTTGTTCATATCACTTGAGTACCAGAGCGTGGTGAACTTTGCAGCAAGCGGCTCGAACGACTCGATATCCTGGAAGGTCACACCTTCTGGCATCTCCCAGGAAACAAACGTGATGAGGATCAGGAGCCAGCTAAAGTGAAACTCATAGCCTTGATCCTGTGCTTCACAACAGCCTAGTTCCAACTAATTAGCTAGGTACTTCACCCAGTTCATTTGTAGGCCTTCCATGCACTTCCCTACGAGGTCAACGACAAATCCTGTGACCTACGTGAGTAGGTTCTTCCTTATTGTCTTTCCTGGAATTAGTTGGCATGCTAGGTGCACTGTGCCATTCTATATGGAAGCTACCTTGTAGCCTCACGTCCCCTTCTCAACATCACCGTATGTATCCTTGATCTTTTGTGCTAGTGCATGATTTGTGGCTTTTGTTGGATAGAAATCCTGCAGGTTGGGTCCTTCCACACTTAATCTGGTGATCATACGGATCAGCGTCGGATCGACTATGATACAATGGTCTAGCCATAAGTAGCCTCCATGGTAACATGAAAGTAGTAGCTTGACACAAGCATTGACTTCCTGGTGCCTTCCGAAGTGTGGGATTTTCATTACATTTAACAGGGTGGAGTACGCGAGGTTCATCGTCCATGGCTGGGGAATTATCTTCAAATTCTTCCCCTTCGTCCTGGTCAGGTATTTAAATGGGGCGAGCATACTATAGTTCTTTTGATCTCCTAAGTTGAAGTCGTTGAACTTCAACATGACGATCTTGTCTTGCTACGTTCGAACTACGCGTATCCCCTTAAGGAAGTATGTAGTAACCATGGTGCACTCAAAATCTCTTGGCACACTATCATGACTCATCGCGCCGGCCAGAGGCGGGATGTAGTCAGGAAATATGGTCAGGATCAACTTCTCATTTTCTAGGTCATCTCTATTTTTGGTTCTCTTTTCTGCTGATGGTCGGGATGCTTTGGCTCCACGAGTAGTCGATGGAGAGGCTTTCACTCCTCTCATCGATGACACTTGTACACCCACAGACATCACTCTTTTAGACATGAATATTTTAGTCATGAGGTTTATGAGTACTTCCTTCACAAACTCTTCAACTATGCTAAGTTCTTCGGACATACACGCTCGTGGTTGACTATCTCGGGTTAGAAGAGTAACTAGTCAATGCAACAAGATGGATGGAAATAACACGATGATCACTGTGCGAAATCAACTATTCTATGGGCTCAGATAATCATGGTTAGAAAAAGTGTTCTCGGTGCATGGCGCGACGGGATAAATAGATAACTTGGCAATGGATCTCTTGCAATGGGTGATAAGCCTTCATTAACTCAGTTCTGTCCATTATGGCACGGTCCCAATGGTCTGGTGGTGAGCTGTTTGACCATAAATTAATTTCTACCCATTTGGGGCATCGGTCTTGTTATCCACGATATCTAGGGATAACTAGGAGATCATGTCTCGAATATCTAGGGATAACTAGGAGATCATGTCTCGAGGCCCACATGGTCCTAGACATGGAGTACTGAGAGCAGAGATCGACCTGAGCATGGCCCTGGAGGGCCCATCTTTCTTCTTCTCAGCCAGACTCGTCCTATCAGCAGTACCAGCCTCCATCACTACTGGCCTGGGCTTGCATCAGAAAGGACTCTTGCTCCATGAGGTAATTGGTCCAAGGTATCATGGTATGTGTCATATTT
>CBVK0100393304.1:0-14218 GCA_900067695.1 Picea abies | reverse complement strand
ATGACTTGTTGATGATATATTGTTGATATATGTTGTTGATATATGTTCACATCTAACTAGTTATAAATGATAGCAATGGGTAATGAGTAAAATGTTGAATGCTAACTAATGAGTTTTGATTAAGAGGGAAGTTTTGGGAAAAAGAGCCCCACACTCATTCACCCCCCCCTCTAAGTGTGGTAGGTGTGTCCAACATGAATCCCCCTCTCTACTATATATATATATATATAAGAAACTCTTGGGCACTTCCCCACATTTAGGGATGGTTTCTAGTGAAAATTTGTTGGCATTGATTACAACACATAACTGACTAGGGATATTGAGTGAGGTAGGAAATAGAGGAATCTAGCCAAGGGAATCGACCCTCCTGTATGAAGTTCAAACAATTCAACTACTTCTCTTTTTTTTCTAGGAAAAAAATGTAATATTTTATTTCTAGAGAGAAATCTAGATATTGCATTGGGAAAAGGTAAGATAAAATGACCCAAATGATAATCATATTGTTTGAATACTATTCATTTTGGTACTAGGTCCTTGTCTCGTAAAAGTCTATACTACTTCTCCACAATCCTAGAGGAAGTCCAACAATTCTACAAGTATTAGAACTTTATTAGTCTATAATGGGGATTCAATGATTGTCATCAAAGAAATGATAGGAACATTCTACCATGAAGGTTCCAAACTAAAAATCATCATCTCTAAAATCAAGAAGAAACTCAACTCCTTTGTGAAAGTCTCCTTTTTTCACATAAAAAGAGATTTGAATGAGGAGGCCAATCAATGGGATAAACAAGAAATTGAGCTTAACGCTGGAACCTTGGTTAAAAATGGGGTTAATGACTTTAGAGTGATCCCCTAAATCTTTGTTTAAGTGGTTTTAAATGCTCATTAACTTCATAATGAATCAACCTTTAAATGTGAGTTGGAAAAGTAGGCTTGGGAAGGGTGACCCGAGGATGTATTTCATTCCTATCTCCATGTGAATTAAACCTTGGTTCATGGAAATTGAATTTTATTTAGTGTGTTGGTACACTTGAGGTAGGATAGTAATAGAGTTGAGGACCGAACGTTGGGGTGTTTCAGGTTGGCATGGTGTCCATGGTACCCTATAATGTTGTTCTAGATGGGTTTTTAGTAGTCTCTAGGTTTATTTTCTCTTATCAATCTGTATGTGTGAGAAGTCAAATGTTCCAGTTTCTATGTGTCACCCCTCTTTGTCTTGTCAAGACATGCTAGATATCTACTTCTCTAATTCATTATGTTTTGGAGCAATTTTGACATTTGGGTGGCATAATTCACAGGAAGGCATAGCAATTGGAATTGGGGATACTCCATTTCCATCCTTTGGAAATCTAGGATCTTGCTATGTTTAGGAATTGGTGAATTCTATTGTAATTTTACACTTAGGAATGGGGTTAGTGCTAATACCAAACCATTTCATTTTCTCTTTGACTTTGTTATTGGTTGTTTAGAAGATAGTCTAGTTGGTGTGTTTAAGGGTGAAATTTGGTTCTTTGAGGGATGGTGTTTTTATTTGAAATCCACACACCCTGACTCTGGGCATATATTCTCTTAGCCTCAAGCTCTTTACAAGGTGACTCAGTCCTCCAATATCTGTGTGCATGTCACTAGGAATTGTAATTTAGATACAAGGGAATCCTCTACTATTGGTAAGCTTAATCTTATTGGTGTGGGCATAAGGTTTGGTTTTCAGTTTCTTTCTCATATTATTGTATAGGCGTTCTTACCATGGAAAATGGGTATGTCTTGGAGCTCCACAGAGTCATGTGTGGCCATGAGTAAATCGTTCATGCTAATCATATAAATCTACTAACTGTATCCTCCAAAATTATAGATATTGAGAAGGCTTGCACCACTCAAACTACCAATATACTGAGTATTCTCTTACACCAAAAGAAAATATTGGACTCCCTTGAAGCAGAGTGCAATAGGTTGTGAAGTCTTACCCTCACCTAGTGCATGGATACTTTATCAATGACATCCAATAATAGGGAGATACATGACTTGGTCTATGTTGCGTTTAAGGAAGACGAGATGGTCAATTAGTTGAGAGACCTCATGGAAGATGAAGGACAAGGCTCCCCTCAATATGATGAGGGGAAATAAGATAATGGTAGTGCTCTTGTACACCATTAGTGTTATGTTTTTTCAAATTTATTTGTATCTTAGGAGTATATGTGAAACATGTCACTTATAGGCCACCCTGGAATATCTTTTTTGTAGTTTGTTGGAGGCTTTTTGATGTTTTCTCATAGAACTGTTTTACGCTGCTGAAGAGTATAATAAGAAACCTTATGTAATTTTTTGTATGCTTTGGCTACAACCTGTTTTGAATGAATGCAAATTCTATTATGGTTAAAAAAAGAAGAAAATAAAACGTATACTACTTATTACATATCAGAGGTATCGTAATGTAGTTCTTAAATCACTAAAGTATTGAAAGGGTCTAGACCACATTAAAAAACGTCATATCACATAAAAGGTCAAGGTGAGTACACTGAATGTACCCCATCTTTGTACTACTAAAGATTTAGAAAACTCAATGTGTGGCAACTCCATATTTTGATTTCATTTCTATAATTCCAAATGATCCAACTAAAAAGTATAAGTAAGCTTCTAAACTCTTGAATTGATGCATCTTCCAATCATTGTTGGAAATCCCTAGCAAGTGAGTTTCCATTCCACTATCCTACACCTCCTAGTATATTTTTCACTACTAACTATAGTACATACTTCCCTTGTGAAGTGACAACTAACCAATAAATGATAAACACTTTCCCTAGCTTCTCTGCACAACATACCAGATACATAGACCATTCCATTATGTTTTTTGCATAATTTCCCAAGTTAAAGATTTGTTGGATGGGGCCATCTAAAAAAAATTGTCCTTAATTGTCCCTTCAAGTTTTTTGCATAATTTCCCAAGTTAAAGCTTTGTTGGATGGGGCCATCTAAAAAAAATTGTCCTTAATTGTCCCTTCAATTTCCAAATAATAAACCATCACCATTCTAGGTATACTCGAAGATCCTTCACAAATATAGATGAATACCCTAACTTGGCTATGTAAGAACCATCCATTGGGATTTTATACCAAACCAATTCATATTACTTTAGAATGATCTTGATGTTTCCATTAGATAGTAGTGATACATATTCCTCCCTTTCGTCTACTAAAGGGAGGAAATTCCTTTGAATACACATGTTACATTGCAAGAATTTGAGAAATGGGCCATAGAATTTGTGGGACCAATCAACCCATAAGAAAGAAGATTAGGGGAAAGGTACACCATCACTACGACAGAGTATTTGACAAGGTGGGCAGAAGTATCACTAGTAATAGACTGCATTGCGGAGACTGTTGTGTGGTTTCTGTTCGAGAATGTAGTCACAAGGTTTGGATGTTCACGCATATTAATCATTGATCAAGGTACACACTTTCTGAACAAAACAATTGCAATGTCGACTGAGGAGTTCCAAATTCATTATATCAAAAGAGTACACCATATCACCCTCAAGCCAATGGAACAGTGGAATCTTTTAATAAAATCTCAGAGAATGCCTTGATAAATATTTGCAATGTAGGGAGAGACAATTGGGACTTAATAGTTCCTGCAGTATTATGGGCTTACAAGACTACAAGTATGAAGCTGATAGGACATACACCTTTCAAGTTGGTCTATGGGAAAGAAGAAATAATGCCAATGGAGTTTATTCTGCCTAGCCCACACATTGCAGTAATCACGAATCTATCAGACACTGGCACAATAGAGGAGATATTGGCACAACTAGTACATCTTGAGAGGATCAGTTTGTCATAGGATTCCATCAACAGGTTCAGAAATAAAGAGAGATGGCTTGGCATGATCGACACATTAAAGAAAATAATTTTCAAGTCAGAGATCTGGTACTACTCTATGACCATAGGTTTATGCAGCATCTAGGAAAGTTTATAATGCACTCGTTAGGACCCTATGTGATTCAACAAGTAACAAAGACATGTGTTGCATGGTTGGAAACCTTGAATGGAGAATTATTTGAAGGAATCGTGAATGGAAGTTGACTAAAAATCTATAGAGACGGTCGACAGTGTGCCTAGTAATATGGGCTGTGCAATAACACATGTATTATAGTAGTTGTACCATAGTAAACAAGAAAAACAAGGACAAACAAATAAAAAGTGGAAAAAGGAATAAAATCAAATAAAAAATAGATATAGTAAAAATAAAAATATTGTTCGAAGTACCAAGGCATAAGAACTTGTGCATAATGAATGGTCATTGCACATCATAATAGAACTACGCCAATTTAGGAGACAATACATGGAAAATACAAACTGCGAATCATACAAATAAAACAACAAAGAATTAGTGTGCAATTTGGAAATGAAAAGACCGTTAAAACAATAAAGCACAAAAAATGATGGTTATGAAGCGAGAGTGGCAAGTCATAAAAGCGTCATATAAGTTTTAAACGGTAAAAACTACCGAAAATCACGACAGATCGACAGTACAAGGGGTAAATCACACAACGGATTTGGTAATAAAGGAGAATTTAGTTAACAACTCATCAACCATGAGAAATGAATGGAACTACCGAGAGTTGGAGGACCGTCTACAACAATGAGAAAACAAGCGAAATGACAAGTAGCATCACCAAAGGCCGAGGACGTAACTGGAGCTTCGACTTCGGCATCACCATCGGGTTTTCATAGAGACTACTTACCACCAAGGACGGATGAAACACCAATGATAAATGTACCAACCAATGGAAATTACCCATTGCTGATAACACCAGTTTCGACTGGTGTAAGTAGTGACAAAGATATGCTCGAGAATATTTCCAACCTTAAGTTTATGGACCATGATATCACATATGCACATAAATTCCCTGAATTGGCCAGGGATTGGTACTTGCACACTAGGAGCGTCCTAGAAACATGAGAAATCTTGCTTGAGCCATAAGAAGGGGCATCAAGGTTGCAGAAGGAAATAATATTGAACCTATTTGACATTCCACATTTCAGGAAAAGTTCATAAATTAATGCATGCATGAAGGTATTATTAAGTTGTATTCATGGGGGGACACTCTAGTTGGACCCCCCAATATCAATTGATACTGCGTTGATTGCATGAATAACATGAATTCCAAAGGTTGGGGAGGACCCAACCATTCTATTTAACAAAGTAGGAGAGCGAGCCCTATCATAGTTAGTGAAAGATAAATTTGAGACATTTAGAGGAAAGAGGCGTTTGGATTTTAAGAGTATCAATGATTAAAATGTGAGTTTTGCGATGGAGGTATTAGCCTCCAAGCTGCTACGAAAATATCACAAAGATGAATTACCGGATGTAGTCATTGCAACCACAGAGAAACATATGGGAGGAGTTCAGATAACTGGACTACCTTTTTAGTCAAAAACTTTTTATAGGATTGCACAAATGCCTAGGAGAAGGGCACTAAATTTAATTATGCATGGTTTCTCATCCTCATTGTGCTAGTCGAGTGGAAAGAACCCAAGTATTACCAACACATGTACACTTTAGTTAGAAGCAACCTGGTTGCGAGTTATGCCAATTTATGATAGCCAACAATTAAAATAAGACAAAATGACAGTAACGCCACATTTTTTTCCTACTTGGAGAACATTACATATTTAGTTGTGCACACACTACACATATCAAAAAAAATGATATAAACATACAAGGATATCATATGATTTAGATCCAACATGCACCATATGTATGTGCAAGACAAGAAGGATCCAAAGCGACAATGGTTTCCAACCAGTTACAGGTTGACAACAAAAGATGTAAACTTGATAGTCAATGACTGGGAGGAATATTGGAAGATCCCAACAGAAATGACAGGGACATCAGATGAACAAGACAAAAGTGATGAGGAACTGGGTGACGAGCAAGGAAAGGATCAAATGAATGACATAGGAGATCTTCCTGGCATATCGATAGTCCATGAAGTAGGACTAAAAATAAAGGACAAGGGGGGAGAACAAGAAGAAGGGGTGTGTTCCAAGGCGTAGAGGAAGACCCCATTTTATATATTAACTAATGATGAGATGGACATAATTGGTTACAAAACACGGGATACCATAGAAAAAATATGGGAGGAAGCAAGAAGAGCAACAAAAGAAAGTGTAGGATCAGATATGGGTACTTCAGTAGATGATCAAAGCAACAAGCATTAAAACAAAACACAGGTCTGGGGAAGGACCGTCCATGGGGCTAAGAAGAGAAGAAAAAAGCACACAACTGGCCTTGACACAACTGACATTAGGGAGTATAAAATTACAGATTGAGACATATGCACTAGATTTGCTAGTGGGCGAGTTATAGGAGAAAGTAAATGCATTGGACCATCTCAATATAGTGATATAAAGGATGGCCATGCAAATTTTACAGGACTTGCAAGAAGAACTGGTACAAGAAATGAGGAACATAAGAGAGGAAGAACAGAGAGAGTTGGAAAGAGTAAGGGACAAAATAACCTAATTACAGGAGCAGTACGACACAACACTTCAACAAAAGACGAAAGTTGAAGGCATAGTAGAAGAAGTTCTTAAGCATAAAGACAAGGCTGAGGAGAGGGCCCATAAAGCATTAAAGGAAATGGATGAGGCTGAAGGGATAGCACAAAAAATCTAGGAAACAATCCAAAAGTTATATAAGGAAATTCCCGAAGTTCCCATAGTAGTTGAAGCTACTATGGAGGAGCAAGTGCCAAATTATGATGAAGTCATTAAGGGATTTAGGGAATAGATCTAGGACTTATAGTCAAGGAGCATACCAGGAACACCACCGGAGGTACGCAAAGGCAAAGAGAGAATTAAAACCACATCAACTGCACACATTAATAATATAGAGGGTGAATGCACAAAAATCTATGAGGATAATGTGCAGGTGTGGAAAAAATTTGATAGAATACCTGTAGATGAAGGCCATAGAGGCCAAGCTAAGAGAAGCGCAAGAAAATGTGCATAAGGCAATAGAAAGGGTGACTACACTGCCACCAGTGGAGTGTATGTCAACCATTTTGGCTCAACGATAGGCACATGTAGAAGTGGAAAGAATGAGATATCAACAAAAGATCCTTCAACAAAGACTGGGACCACTACAAGAAGAGGCAGTGAGGGTAATTGGAAAATTGGCCATGGTGCAGGGTAAGGTCAAGAAGGCAGTGATTGAAGAAAAAGACAAACTTACAAACTTAACCACGTAGGAAGCAAAGGATATAGCAACAACAAAGTCCAAAATAATCAAAGAGGTGGAGGTAGCAAATGCTGCCTCTCAAAATTTCCTTTCGGCATGGAAGAGCAGACAACTAGCATGAGTGGCTTGGAACGAGACACATGTGAGTGTTGGGGGCCTGTTGGACAGAAAATTTTAGAAACAATTTTGCATTTTTGATATAGTTTTGGGGAAAATACTAAGTAAAGGAAAAGTGTGCAAAAGAATAAGGAAGGATAGAGAGCGCACAACCATGAGGATAGTGTGCAGAAGGAGGAAAGTTCACAGAAGGAAGACAATGCAGAGACAAAAGAATAAATCCGAAAAATAATAAAGAATAATAAAAGGATGACAACCTGGCATTCCAAAAATGGAAGAATAATAGAAAAGTAGAATGTAGATTGAAAAATAGAAGAAAGCAGTTGAACAACTAGTTGACTGAGCTGGCCATGCATTGTATTGGGGTATTTTTTGGGATGAGAATGTTAATCTTTTTAGCCCTATATTTTTGGATAAATATGTAATGGGTTGGGATATTAGGGGTTAAATTCGGTTATGTTATGTTATATTTAGTTCTGTTCTATTATGTTCCATGTTGAGTTCCATAGTTTAGAATGTAACAATGTGTTGGTGAGAAGAATGAATAAAGGAACGTTAAAGAGATGATATAGAATCTTGTGTTGTTCGTCTTTTCTATGTTTACTTATGAATTAAGTTTATATTCATCATAGAATAGATTTTTCTTATGGTTAAATATGGTGCAATGTTCATGACTGGGACAATAACAAACCTATGCAGTAATATGGAATATGCTGATTAGAGGAATCTAAATCATAAGTAAGTTAAAACTAAATAGAACATAGTTATACACACAATGTAGTAAGGAATAATTAACCCAATGTTTACCTCCCATTCCCTTACTACTGCAAAAGGATGGTTTTCAGAGTCCCAATAGATACCTTGGGTGAGACTTCATCTATGCATGCAAGTGATGTTGAAAGGACCAATGTTTGGTGGGTTTTGTTGGTCATAGATAAAACAAACCTAGGGTCTTACAACCACAATGCAAACACCTATCTACATAACTCTTTTGTTGATTCCATTCCATTTTTAAATTGTCCTTGAGATCCAACCACCACATATATGCAATCTTTGCCTTGGATCTTCGGTAGACCCGTGATGAAGTCCATAGATACACTTTCCCACTTCTGCTATGGGATGGGTAATGGCTGCAATAAACCCATAGGATGAGTCTAATATGAGTTGTTCTACTGAAAAGTCATAAAATCCCTCACATGTATCAAGAAATCATCTTTGATGCCCTTCCAAGTGAACCTCTCTGTGATCTTCATGTAAGTTTTAAAGTACCCAGGATGGCCTACCAGAGGTGCATCAAGCGTAACCGTCATAATATTCTTCTTCAATGTAGACTCAGAGATTAAGTATATGTGGTCATTCTAGTAGATAATTTCATTCACCACTCTATACATGTCATCCTGTATGATGTGATCCATCAACTCACTAGTAAATTTATTCTTGGAATACTCTACCAAGAGATGAGATTTCCAGTCAGTTGAAATCTTTGCAAGTGAACATATCTCGGGTCTTTTGGAAAGAGAATCAACAACCACATTTTTCTTTCCTTTCACATACTCAATGTCAAATTCATACACTTTCAATTTGTTGACCCAATTCTATTTCCTCTCATTTAAGTCCTTCTTCCCCATGAAGTGTCTCAAATTGTTGTGGTCAGTCTTAACCACAAATTTGCCACCAACCAAGTATTGTCTTAATTTCGCCAAGGCATGCATGATGGAGAGCATCTCCTTATCATAGATGGAATAGAGTCTCTTTGAATCTCTTAGTTTCCTACTCTCATATGCTATCATATGTCTATGATGCATTAGAACTGATCCTATTCCCTCACCGGTGCATCACACTCAAGTACAAAGGGCTGAGTGAAATCAAAAAGTGATAAAACTGGACAAGTTCTCATCACTTCCTTCAACCTATAAAAAGTCTTTTGGGCCTCCTCTATCCACCTGAATGCCCCTTTCTTCATGAGATATGTGAGTGGTTCACCCAACTATGAGAACCCCTTTACAAAGCACTGATAATAGCTTCATATCACAAAAAATCTATACAACTATGTAAGGCTCTTGGTTGGTGGCCAATTCAATATGGCCTAGATATTCTCTGTATGTACATGTACTCTCCAGGAACTGACCACATGACCCAAGTATAGGATCTATGTCATGCTGAACTCACACTTTTACTCCTTGACACATAATGAATGTTCCTCCATGATGCTCATAATCTCATCCAGATGCTCCAAGTGTTCCTCCCATGTCCTGTTGTATATAAGAAGATCATCAAAGAACACCAATAAGAAATTCCTCAACTTCTTGTTGAAGATGTGGTTAATGTAGGATTTAAATGTAGTTGGTGCATTGGTCATCCCAAATGGAATAACCAAAAACTAATAATTCCCATAATGACACCTGAAAGTAGTCTTGGGAATATCCTGCTCTATGAATTTGATATGATGATACCCCAATCAAAGATCAATCTTCTAAAAACAAACGACCCCATGCAAATCATCCAACAATTAATCGATCCTGGGAATGGGGTGCCTATTTTTTATGGTCTTTTTATTCAAGGCTCTATAGTTAATGCACATCCTCATGGTTCCATCCTTCTTCTTCACCAAAACTACAGAAGAAGTGAATGGACTAGAGCTAGGTATGATGTTCCCCATATATAACAATTCCTTAATAGCATTCTCAATTTCATCCTTGAATTTCTTTGGATTCTTGTATGGAGTAGTTATCACAGGTTTTGATCCCTCCTCCAACTCAATGGTGTGCTCAAATCCCATGTCAGGCAGTCTCCCTAGGGGTATTTTTCTAAAAACTTGGTCATGTTTTCCCAACAGTTTCTCGATGTCTACATGATACTACTGGTTGTTGCCTTAAGGTTTCTGAGTGATGATCAAACATTCTTCTACAAAATCTATATCCCCATCCTTGAATATACCTTCCATCTGCTTGGCTGAGATGATCCTAAGATCACCACATGCCCCTCAAAACCACCTTCTTGTCATTTTCTATCCTAAATTCTAGCTCCATGTATTGGTAGTCAACTGAATGTTTTCCTAAGGAAACAATCCATTGGAAACCCAATATGATATTAGTGTCCGATATCTCAACTACATAGAAATCACCAGGCACCATGTAGTTTCCCAACACTACACATAACTACAAAATATTATGTGTGCATGGAATATTATGCCCACCAACTACCACTACATAAAACCCCTCAAAGTCAATTGTAGGAATGCATTTCTTAGCCACCAAGAATGAGTCAATGAAGTTATGGGTTACACCACCATCAATTAGTATTGTGACATGCTTCCCTTGTACTACTCCACATACCATGGAGGTGTTATATATAGGGATACCTGATAGAGTGGTGATAGCCCCACTCTTGACCTCCTCTTGTGGCTGCTTAATAGTTAGAATGTAACGCTCATTGTCTTGAGCCTGCCCTGCTTCCTCTTCTTTAAAACTATATGAAAGTACCTCTATATAGTGCACCTTACCCTTTCCCATACACCTGTGTCTAGGTTCCCAAGGTTCTTTTCAACTGAAGAAAAGTTTCTTTCTTCTCAAATCATTATGGGTCACCTTGTCCAACTTCTCTTTTCCAGTCCACTCCTTCTAGAAAGGTTTCTTATCCTTTTTTTTTGGGGGAATGAAAGGTTTGGAGAAATATTTGTTCTTCGAGACCGCATCCTCCATGTCCCATATCCTGATGATGGAATCTTGTAGAGTCTCAAGTTTGAAGGATTTCACCCAACCATGCAATGGCTTGGATAATCCTTCAGTGAACAACATAACTAGCCTCTGCTTGGATATATATGTCATTGTGACTGCAAGCCTATGGAACTTTGTAATGTAGGCATCTAGTGTCCCAACCTGTTTGAGTTGTGCCAATTCTCTGAACTATAATTTCAAATCCTTTTTGTTAAACCTCTCCATCAATTTCTGTGTGAATTCTGGATAGGAGGTAATGATGGCATGTCTCGGAGTGACCAATTGATAGTACCACCACTCATGGGCCTCTCCATCTAAATGCAAGGTAGAAAATTTAATTTCTTCTACCTTTGTCATAGTGTTCAGTTGGAAGTATGTGTCCAACTTCTATACCCACATTCTAGCTGTGCATTTGTTGGAACCATTAAAGGAAGGAATGAATAACATTCCAACCTTTTGCATGAGATTAATGTTCTACTATCCCTTGGTATGTTCCCGTGTTTGACAATACAATAGTCTTTTAATGACATGGATACCTAGAACTCCTCACCAAGAGTTTAGTACTCCCTTGAATAATCATTAAATCTTTCACCCTGACCTTGCTTCCCTTGATTTCCTATTTGCTGGTCCCCCAAGAACTGAGGAAAAATAGGTCTATGAATCATTTTTTTGGTGGTCCTAGTTCCAATTTGTGTGGGGATATTATTGTTGTTTTCTTCTGCATGATTTCCATTGTTCCCATTGGAACCCCTTGCACCATTTTTACCCCCATGGTTTTGGTTCCCATTGTGTCCATTAATACCCCACGAACCATTGTTTCCCCCATGGTTTTGGTTCACTTGAGTATTGTTAATTAACCGAGTCATGAGTTGTACCAACTGTTGCTTCCCCCTTGCTAAATCATTTAGAATATGCATGGCACTATCCTCATGTATCTTAGTTATGTCCCCCATGTATCCTTCTTTTTCTACTTCTAGTTGGTCCTCTTCTTCTGAACCTAATTGAAAGATGTTTTCTACTCCTCTATACCTTCTTCTCATGTATGTAATGTGTGTTTTGTTAGCGCTCTGTAAACTTCTTTTGACTGAGAAAAAGAATGATATAGGCAACCTACAAACCAACTTTGAGGCCCGAAACTAGCCTTTCAGACTTGGAGAGGGCTCTGTTTGGAGACTTGGTCTCTATACAAGATATGGATTTAAGCTATCGACTAGATTTAACACCTTTAAACAATATTATCTTGTTATATTGGTGAAATAAAGCAACACCTTGGGCTATGTAGTCGATTTAAGAAAATGATAGAAACAAATGACTCAGTGACTGAACTCGAGAGGATAAAGGATAAATGAGAAACAATATTTTAGTTTAAAATCGTTGAGTGTGGCAAGAGAAAAACACATGAAGCAACTCGGAGCACCACTGGGGATGAATTCAGAGTTCGCTTAGAAGAAACATAGTTCTTCTAAATGATGTGAATCTAGAGCACTGCGCGGTGAATTATAGATTCGAAATCATGTTTTGATTTAGACAAAGGATACAGATGTGAATATAAAGAACACAGGAAAGCACGTATGCAAAGAAAGAATACAATACATCAAACTGTCACCATTAGAATATTTTCATCAAAGCTTCAGGACCTTTGCATTAAGTTTCAATCAAATTCAAAAGCTACATTCAATAGTCAATGTCCACACTCTTTTTCCAACCAACCTCTTTTACATGAAAATGATCCCCATATATAGAAAACTAATGTCACCCTTAATGATGTGAATCTAGAGCACTGCGCGGTGAATTATAGATTCGAAATCATGTTTTGATTTAGACAGAGGATACAGATGTGAATATAAAGAACACAGGAAAGCATGTATGCAAAGAAAGAATACAATACATCAAACTGTCACCATTAGAATATTTTCATCAAAGCTTCAGGACCTTTGCATTAAGTTTCAATTGGATCAAAAAGTTACGATCAATAGTCACTGTCTACACAGTTTGGCCAACCAACCTGACTTGCATCGAAAATATGGAATACATAGGCAAGGCTGTGCTGCTTGGGCTACCCTACGCTCTAACTACTGTCCCTAGAAGCTAGGTTTCAACTACTCTCTATCAAATGACTCTTTGAATGGCACTTTGCTAAAAATAGAAACTGACTATACTCGGTCACATCATAGCCACTCATCTTTGCCGCGAGGATTCAGTCATCAACAAGATCTCGTCATTAAATAATGATGTGTCGATTCTTTCCTTTGACATGCATATGGACGAGAAAGTGTTCTGTTAGATTCCTACCACACATTGTAATGACCTTGATCTCTGCCACGTGATCCTTTATTGGTGCGTGCATGTGGCGGGTGACTGCAGACCATTGTAGGTGCCTCCAAAATGATGACCCCAACTAGGAAACAATGCCCTTATTCAAATTGTCGCATGTCTAATGTACACCTATCCTTTGCAATGGATGAGATTCCATCGCTGCGCGTCGTATGTTTTCTGTGTGGGTATCTGTCAGAGTCCCTAACTCCTGGTAGGAAAAGGCACACGAGGAAACACAATCCGTGCCACATCTGAGAAAACAAAAATGGAGTCGGTCGATCATGCTTCTGGTCTCATCTGCAATATTGATACCCAAAGTGTTCTCCTGAGGGACCAGTTGCGCCTTTTCAGGTTCATCACTTGCCTTTGCAGAACCACATTCCCTTTCAGCTTCTTCTATGTGCTAGCCAGAACCGTGCAAAATTTCTCCATGGTCGGTTCACATTCCTTTCTTTCGATGTCCTCTGCATTTCGCACAACTGTATGATTGTATCTGGTGCTTCAGGTTCATCACTTGCCTTTGCAGAACCACATTCCCTTTCAGCTTCTTCTATGTGCTGGCCAGAACCGCACAAAATTTCTCTATGGTCGGTTCACATTCCTTTCTTTCGATGTCCTCTGAATTTCGCACAACTGTATGATTGTATCTGGTGCTTCCCTAAGCTATCTCTTGAGCCAAATCACGTTTCCATCACGACCATGTGATTCGGATGCTTCGGGGGTCTTCATTGCTAACTATTGCCTCAACTCTCTATTTTCCTGGTACAAATCAGTGATAGCAAGCTTCACTTGCCTCAACTTCTACGATGGTTCACAAACATCTG